>PVIC010002483.1:0-13003 GCA_004025085.1 Thryonomys swinderianus
GATAAATGTATAAGATAATAGTAACCATTGTTGACGTCATGTTGCCATTCTAAATCAGTATAAATATAGCCTGATCAATAAACGTGGTGCCTGCTCAGTACTGACTGAGAGGTCCTCCCGAGCCCATCTGTTTTCTTGTCTCTTTCCTAATCTGCACTCCTCGACTTCATTACCCCGTTGTTTTGCCCAGCAGGTCTGGAAAACCACGTCCTACAAGATGAGCATCACCACAGAGCAGCCAGGTGGCATGTAAGGCCCCTCCATCCCGAAGTGTCTCACTTCCGGCCTAGTCCAGGTGGAGTTTTCCGTTCTGCACTGGCCCCTTCCCTGGGGGAGTCTCATCCTTCTGGAACCATGGTTTTCCCAGCCATAGAGAGGAGCTATTCCTGCCCACATTGAGCAAGAGCCGTGAAAGGTCCCTGTGGCTTGTGATGAGCCCTACAGGAACCATCTTTCGTGGATCCCAGGCACCCACAGCACTGTCCACTGGTCCTTCCTGGCTCCCTGGAGCCAAATGTCTGAAAGAAGATGCCTGGCCCTGATGGCCGGGATTTAGATCAGATTCTACAGACTCTGACCGATTCAGGTTTGCAGGTAGCAGTTTTGAGGTCCTCAGAGGGGAGCCCAGAGCCTCTTGCTGAGCCTTAACTGTCCTGCTTTGCATCCTGGCCTCTTCAACCTGCCAGTGTCTGAGAACTGCTATTTGCTGTCACAGGAAAACAGAGTGGGTACAGAGATCTAGCATGGAGCAAGGAGCAAGGAGCACAGGTTCATGGGTGTCATCCCTTGCTGAGGCACCCAGCACCCTGAGACCCTAACTCAGGTCCATACACAGGCAGGGGCCATGCTTAGGCGTACTGCACACACTCAAAAACGTATGCGCCCATGTCCAGCCTGGTTCATGTATGGCTCTAACTTAGCTTAGCCATAAGCTGCTCACAGGAACTTACAGAAGCAAGGAAGAGATGGAAAGTGGAGGAGATGAATCTTCAGAAGCTCATCGTTCAGTTCCACCCAGGGAGGCGACAGGGTTTTCCCAAGGACACAAGTGCTTTGGTAGTTTGGCAGTTCAGTGGTTTGGTGGGCTCAGCCACCCCACACAGGCCTTGGCCGGAACATTCAGGGAAAGCAGGCAAGATCCCTTTGGGAATATAGCCCCTGATGCACCCAACCTGCCACCAAGCGCAATTGTCATCAGTTTACAGTGAGGCTTTGGGTTACTAGGGCAGAACACAGGATCTTGGAATCCTAGAGAGGATGGGGTATTCCCATGGAGAGGGAGCCCCGCTCACCACCCTCAAGCCTCAGTCCTTCCTGTAATGAGTTTCCTCTCCCTTTCTTCACTCTATACTTCCTGGGTGCTTCTGAAAGCTGGTGGCCTAATGGTGGGCAAGAGAACCACAGTGGTTTTTCTCTGCTCAGCTCAGAGTCCAGCCCCCCTAGAGCTACTGGATGGGGTTGGAGTGGGAGCAGGGGGCACCAGTTCCGTCTCTTCCATTCTCTCTGAATCACCTCTGTGGTTCCCAGCCACTGCCCAACCTAACTGCAGAGTCGGTGTTGACTGAAGCGTGGACTTTGAACGTGGGGTGCTGGCATCGTGGGGAAATATCTCAGAGCTATAGGCTGAGGCTCCACCCTGATCAATTGATCAGGTCTCCAAGCAATTCATGGGCACGTTGGCATCTGAGAAGCATGGACAGGGACACTCCACACATAGCCAGCCCCTCCCAGCAGCCCACCTGGAAAAGGACAGTGCGATCTGTTCAGGTAACCAGTGCCCTGGAGATAGTGCTCAGTGGGGGTTGGGACCTGCTGGTTCTAAGCACTCAGACTATCTCCTCTAAGACTCACTCATCATCCGACAGAGATGCCTTCCTTTGCTTCTGTTTTGAGGCAGGGTCTTATACTGAAGTTCAGGCTGGCCTTAAACTCACTATGTAGCCTGGGCTGGCCTCGAACTCACCACAAGCCTTCTGCCTCAGTCTCCCAAGTGCTGGGATTACAGTTGTGCACTGCCATGCCAGGCCTAGAAATCACAGCAATACCATATTTCTGAAGGGGAAGAAGACTCTGGGCTGTTCTTTAAGTTGTCTGCTAGCAGTAGCAGAGCCAAGATTTGACCATGAGGCCTTGAAACAAAGCTGCCCCATATACTGGCAGTATCTGCCCCAGATACTGGCAGTATCTCCAGGCCTGGGCAAGAGTCCATGTGGCAGAAGAGAAAACAGAGTGAGTGAAAAATCAAAGAAGCCAGTGGACTTCCTCAGAAGAATCTCAGAAATGCCAGCCTATCATAGATAGGGGAAAAAAACACAGACACAAACACAAACACAAACCCCACCCCGAAAAAAAACCACAAAAAACAGTTGCAGAGACCTAGATTAAGATGTAGAATGAGCTTCTAGTGGCACAATGGGGAGATATGAATGGAAACACAACAGGCACAGTGTTGGGCTTTGGCACTCCAAGGGCTACCAGTGAAGAGAGGTAGACACAAAGAAAGAGACCACCACAGGGCATCGGAAAGGGCAAAGACCACGCAGGACCTTGCAGAGCTGTGTGTTGGGCGAAATAACCACACACAAGTACTGTCGGGACAGTCGGGAGAAAAGCATTAAGAAAATGTTGCCCTGCAAAACCCCACAGGTCTTTGCACAGCGCGAGCAGTAGGCTGCATGCACCTCAGGACCAGAGCGCTGTGCTGGGGGAGGGACATTCCTGTGGTCTTTTAGTCTTGCCACAGTGAAGTCAGGACATGGAGCAAAAGTGCTGTGCTGAGGTACTGGCCGTCTTCTTTGGGGCTCAAGGGCTGGCTGTTGAAGTGGAGTGATGGCAGCGAAGGGCTTTTCTCCTCTAGGGGAGGCCCTGGGGCAGGAGCGGAGTAAAGGGCAGGATGACAGAGCAGTGTCCCTCAGAGAGAGGGAGGACCTGCAGGAAGTAAGGGAAAAACTAGAGAAAGCACAAGAGTGGTTTGGTTCGTGGGAGGGAAACCGGGGACAGACTCCAGGGGCCATCTGAGGACTTGGTTAGAACTGTCCTTTGCAATTCTCTTTATGTTACTTCTGCCCTTCCCTCCAGACCTATGGTGAAGCCATGCTAGGGAAATGGAGAGTGAACAGCAGTCTGGGGAGGCAGGTAGGAGACAGCTGGGCCGCTGCAGAGAGGGCTGAGGAACGCACACAGCTTATACACATATGTGGCCTGTTCCCCATGGACTCTGACATAGCTACGACGAGCCAGAGCCAGGCCTACAGTATCAGCAGGTCTCAGAAAAATCAAGGCCGGGGGCACCATTCCTGCAACAGGGCAAATCAGGAAGTGGGAAAGAACCGGGGTCATTCATGGCCCAGAAGGAACTGCGGGAGGGGTTGGCCTGAACCACCAGGTACTGCAGGAGCTCAGGGTTCAACATGGGAGCCATGGGATGGCTGGGAAGAAGAGAGAAGAGGCAGGAGCCAGCAGGACTTTAGAGTAAGTTAACTCATGTGCTCAAGGTCAAACAGCAAACAAGACATAGAGTTAGATTTAAACCCAGATGATCTGGATTCCAGATGTATAACTTAGGCAAGCAGCTAACAGGAGTTCATAGGCCACTTGATAGGAAACAAGCACACAGCTGCACTTCTGGGTGATAAGAAGGAGAAAGGAAGCAAACAGTTCATCAAAGGAAAGAGCTGATTCTCTCCTTGAGATAAGAAATTGGGTAGGGTGGGTAACTGGGGCGAGGCCCTTTAAATACAAGACATATCACTTGTCCAGGGCTTCTCTGTGGAGAACTCCCTGAAGAGCACTGAGCCGCTCTGAGGCCTCCACTGCCTGGCAGACAGGGACTCTGGGTCGCCGTTCCCATGCTGGGAGCACATGGTTGTTTTACCAGGGAATTTCCTTCACTCTACGCTGGTGGGAGGGAGGGGATCTTTCCTGCAATTTCTCAAATAATTATGCCAAACAGACCACTAGTGTATCTTCCCTGGTAAAGTTTGAAACTGCCAAAGCTGGCGCGAGAATTCTTGAGCATTTGAGCTGGAATCAGGGAATGTTACAGTTGGAGCATAAGAAGTTGGACTTTGGATTGTAGACTTTAAAATGTTTGAATAATTTTAGACTTTTAGGGCCAGGACTGGAATCATAAACAATTATAGCCAGAATTGTAGATTAGCCAGGGTTAGAAGTGATGCCAATGTCATTCCGTCTACCCCATCTCCCTAACAGCTGAAGGGCGAGGGCTGGCTCCTCTGGCACTCAGCAGGTCAAGGCTGGGCAGGGCCTCTTGTCCGGCAGCGTGTCCTCTAGACCCTGCAGAGCAGAGCTCTTGGGGCAGAAGCACAGGGACAGTGGCTGGCCCTGCCCCTGCCTGAGCCTTCCCTTAGGCCATCACAGCACCCTGTCACAACAGATATATTGAGGTGCCCTCCCCAAATGTGTTTCCACAGCTCCCAAAACTGCCTTTTATGTCCTCTGGTCCTCCAAGGCCTCCGGGCATCTTCTCCAAACTGACCCAGCAAAGTCACCAGAAATAGGGGCTCTTGCTCTGCCAATGCATATGTTTTATCTGAGAAACAAAGCCCTGTCTGGGGGTCTTTTGGTCCCTCTGGCCTGCAGCTCATCTCTGACCACACAGCCCCCTTCTAGCTCCCAGGGCCCACCTTAGTCCAGGGTCCTGACATCCTTCTTCCTATTCATCTTGCCTTTTCCCATTCCAATTAGAGGGACCCCGGTCCCAGCCCCCAAGAGTCCCCCCCAGCCCCGGTTCACGTGCACTGTTAATTAACAACTCCATTCTACAAATGAAGAAACTGAAGGACAGAGGAGTTTTGCAGGTAAAGTGCCAAAGCTGGGTCTGAGCCACCCCTGGATGCCACAGGCAATTCTTCCAGCCTCAGATGGGAGGCTGCCCTGGGAACCCCTTCTCTGTTGTGCCCCGGAGTCCTGCAGGTATAACACAGGTGAGAACCTGATTGATGTCAGGGTTCCTCTGCAGAGCCCTGTCCCCGGGCCTGCCCTCAAAGTGACCAAGACACCTTCATGTAACACACATGCCTAACCTCACAGTTATATTTCCTGGAGTCTCAGGCTTAGGGGCTCCTACCCCATGGTATGCTGGAGGGTCTCATCACTGATAATGGGACGAGCCTTGAGCTGACTCACTGGATGATAATTTACCAGAAGAGTATTGTCACATTAAAACAAATGAGAAAATGCTACAGAGAAGAATGTGAAATCCTCGGAAATTTTGAAGATTAAAAGCATGAGACTTCAAAGGAGCTTCGTGTGTGGATGTGTGTGTGAGAGAGAGAGAGAGAGAGAGTCAGAGAAAGACAGAGAGACAGAGACAAAGACAGAGAGAGAGACAGACAGAGACAGAGACAGAGAATGCAAGCAAGCACATGGCATCTGTCATACTTCCTCCTCCGGAGCCCCAGTCAGCTTTCACTCTCCCAAGTTACCATGGGGGCGGGGTGCAAAAGTGACCCATGCTACACTAACACACCTCACCTTCCATTACCTGGCTCAGCACACCACGGGAGTATCAGACGTACCTCACCAAACACGCCCCTCACAGCTGGCACACACACACACACACACACACACACACACACACACACACACACAGCACAGCATGTCGCCATGGCCCCTGCCCCAAGCACACGTGGTGGAGACTCTGGGCTGCCCTGGCTGGCAAAGTCACATCTGGCTGTAGACAGGCACCACGCACAGTTGGGCGCATAGTCCACATGCATGGTTCGCACGTGGCACACTGCACACATCACACACCAACTATACCTAACTCACTGCTCGCAGCAGGCCCTTACACACCACCTAGCCCCACCCATAGAGGGACTCAGCCGGGGATCCCCCCTGGAGGGGTAGCGAGCCGGCGCCCCCCTCATCCCCATAGTCCCCTCCTGGCTCCTCCTCTTACCTCAGGGTGAAGCCCCAGCGGCTTCAGGTCCTGAGACGGTGCTCCTGGCGTGGGGCGGCAAACCCCCAACCTGAGAGTCCAGGCGATTTGCGCTGGCAGCGGCTGCCCCTCCAGTCCCAAGTGGCTGCCGGTGCAGCAGACCAAACGAACTATCGGGAGGGGCTGAGACCAGGAGGCCTTGGCACCCGCTCTGGAGTCCCGCCCTGCTAGGACCCGGCTGGGCTGGCTGCCCATAAGGGACCAGGAGGCAGTGACAGAGTCTGGAGGAGGCGACAGGCTGAAGGAAGAGATGGCTGCTGGGTCTCTAGACCCAAGTCAGGGTTCCTTTATGACTCCTCCACTTCTTTGCCCTGTTTCTCTGTTTGTACTGGTGTGTGGAATGAGGATGGGGCAGAATGGCGGTTTCTCTCATCTTTCCAGCTCTGTTAATCTATAATCCCAGGGGGTGAGGGGGAGGCAAAACAAGGGAGAGGAAGAAGAATATAAAGCTAATTTTTTGAGCAGGTAATTGCCAGACACTGTGCTATTTTTTATAATTAATTAATTAATTAATTAATTGTGGTTTTGGAGATTAGACCCAGGGCTTTTGCACTGACCTACACCCCCAACCCGTTTAAAAACTTTAAAAAATTTTGAGGACAAAATCTTGCTAAATTGTTACATTGCCCAGGCTGGGCTTGAAATTGAAATTCTCCTTTCTCAGCCTTCTGGGCACTGGGATATAGGACTGCACCACCAAAGCACAAGCCAGTGCTAGTTATTTATTTATTTTTTTTCTTTTTGAGACAGGGTCTCGCTTTGTAGTTCAGGCTGGCCCTGAGCTCACTATGGTGCCCAGGCAAGCCGCCGCGAACTCAGCAATCCTCCTGTCTCTGCCTCCCGAGTGCTGGGATTACAGGCGTGAGCCACCACGTCCGGCACTGTGGTATGTGGTGTGGATTGTTGGTGGGCGTGTCTCCACGCCCAGCATTATATGTGGTTACTGGGGATCGAACTCAGGACCTTGCGCTTGCGAGGCAGGCGCCGGAACCACTGAGCTAACCCTCCGGCCCTTGTGCTAGTTATTTTAACGCATTACCTCATTTAACCCTTATCCCACTGCACAAGTGTTGCTGCCTCTCTTCACAAGTGGGGAAGCTGAGGCACAGAGAAATGAAGTGACCTGCCCCTGTTGGCAAGTGTCAGAACTTTGATTTAAAGCCAGACAGTGGGACTACCAAGCCCTGAAGTATGTGTTTATGAGGCTTTCTACACCATACATTGTTTCCTGGTGCTCATAACCCTTGGAGCTTGGTTTTAGCAGTCCATTTTACAGATTAGGAAACTGAGGCTCCAGGGGATTAGCTTGCTCCAGTTTACCCAGTTAGTGAGACATCAGATTAAGGATGACAGAGGGAAGAGGAGTGGTGCTAGGCATAGTGCCTGTCAAGGAGCCGGGTACGGTAGCACAAGCCTATAACTTCTGCAGTCTGGGAGGCCAAGACAAGAGGATTGCAAGGAAGATCAGCAATTTATTGAGACCCTGTCTCAAAAGATAAAAAAGGGGCCAGAGATTTAGCTCAGTGGTTCCAGCGCCTGCCTAGCAAGAGCAAGGTCCCTGGTTCAACCCCTGGTAACCACATATAATAATACCAGGTGGGGCGACTCACATCCAGCAGCAATCAATACCACACACCACAATGCCAGGCATGGTGGCTCATGCCTGTAATCCCAGCATTTGGGAGGCAGAGGCAGGAGGATTGCTGAGTTCGAGGCTTCCTGGGCTACATAGTGAGCTCAGGGTCAGCCTGAGATCAAAACGAGATCCTGTTTCTAAATAAATAAATAAATAAATAAATAAATAAATAAATAAATAAAAGGGCTGGGGATAGAAAAAAGTAGGTAGACCTTATGCTAGGGAGGGATCTAGGGATGGAGAGAAGGAGCAAGGAGGGGAGGATAAGGCCAAATAAGAAGGATTAAGACATGATATATGTATGTACCAACTCCTCACAGTGAAGGTCCATAGTGGGGGCTCCTCAATGTTAAGGTCCCTCTTGAAGCCACTCTCCTTCCCTTTCATTGCCTGTGGTCTGGTTAGTGGAGAGGCACTGCTAATTCCCTCAGGTGTATTTTTTTTTAATCTGTTTTTTTTTAAGACAGGGTCTTGCTTTGTAGTTCAGGCTGGCCCTGAGCTCAGTATGTAGCCCAGGCAAGCCTTGAACTCTGCAATCCTCCTGCCTCTGCCTCCCGAGTGCTGGGATTACAGGCATGAGACACCACGCCCGGCATCTGTGGTATGAGGTTCTGATTGCCAGTGGGTATACCACACCCAGTACTGTATGTGGTTACTGGGGATTGAACCAGGGACCTTGTGCTTGCGAGGCAGGAGCTGGAACCACTGAGCCGAATCTCCGGCCCCATAATAGAATTTTTTTTTTCTTTGAGACAGGGTCTCACTTTGTACTTCAGGCTGGCCCTGAGCTCACTATGTAGCCCAGGCAAACCTCGAACTCAGCAATCCTCCTGCCTCTGCCTCCTGAGTGCTGGGATTACAGGTGTGAGCCACCACGCCCGGCCATAATAGAATTTTTTACAGCAGAGAAAATGAATAAGCATGTCAAGAAAGCTAAAATCACACAAGCATAATATAATATGTATATATTATGATAAAACACAAGTAAAATTTTAAAACCTGCAAAATAGCACTAAACTTGGAGAAAACCTGCAAAAACCTGGTAGGCATAGCTGGATTTTAGGGGGCATGTGACATCTTTTCTTTTTCTCCTGACTCTCCACTGCGTGTTTGCTCTGCAGAGATGGAGAGGATGGAGGATGGGTAGGGCCAGCATGGAGCATGCCTCCTTCCTTGGAAGCCTTCTCAGGCCCCTCCTGACCCAGCAGGGCTGAGGGCCTCCTCTGGTCCCAAACCTCCAGTGCAGATCTCTGTCACACCCTAGCGTTTTGGCCTGATGTTGTTTCTCACATCCCCCCCGAGTTCCAGAGCAGGCAATGTGTCTGTGCCTCTCCAGCCTATTTTCTCTATGCTTGGCATAGTATTCAGTAAATATCTAAATGAAGGAACTAGTATCATAGTCTCTGGGGATTTAGAGGCATCATTATCATCATCATCATCATCATCATCATCATCATCATCATCATTATCCATCCTTTCTTTCTTTGCTTATCTAATGCCTGCTCTGTGAAAGGCTTGTGCAGAAAATGGGAGATAGACAGATTCTTGGCAGGTGCCCTTGGTGGGTGTTGGGGAGGGTAGAGAAGGACTTGGTGAGCTTTGGGACAGAGAGACGTTAACCAAAGAGAGGCCCAGGAGCCCAGAAGGGTCCTGGTCCAACCTAGGGAAGGGAGGTGGGTAGGGGGAAGAGCGAAGCATAAGTATGGGCTAGGCTCAGTGTTTTAAAAAAATAGTTCTTAGAGTTCTCTGAGTAAAGCAGGGGGGCGGTGTTCCTGGGAGAGGAGGCAGCAATTAAAGCAGCTGGAGTTGAGTATGGAAAATTCAAGGAAGGTCATAAGTTCAGTCCTAGAGAGTCCAGTGGGAGAAAAGAATGGGACAAGATAAGGCAGCAAAGAGGGCAGGACCAGGTCAGGCAGGGTCTTAAATGACAAGCTGGGAAACTTGGTTTATTTCAAGTTTAGTGGGACTCAGGAAATGTTTAAGAGGAGGTGGGTTGGGTTATGCTTAGAGTTGTGTTTAGAAAGCTAGCTCGTCCTGGCTCCTGTGCACAGGGACAGGGCGGACATTGTGGAAGTTAGGCCAGGAGTTCAGGCTAGTGACCAGGGTGGTGGGGACCGCAGAGGGCTGGTAAGTGGGGAGATGACTACAGAACAGATTTGGGGGTTTGTTAGATGTGGAATCACTTGGACTTAGGCAGATTGGACGTAAATATGAAGGACGGCAAGGGCGGGTCTTGTCTGCCTCCAAGAGCAGACTCTGAAGTGAAGTATAAAGCACAAGTAATTTATGTTAGAGTTGAGCCAGGGAAAGCAAAGAGTCCAACCCACGTGACAGCCAGTCAGATCACCACTGGGGCTCAGTCCTGCTGGGACCCTCTGAGGCCTCCCAGAATATGCTTCCTAGATGTTTCCTCAGGGGCAGGGAAGCTAGAGCACTTGTCCACCAACTCTAGCTGTAATTGGTTCAAGGCTGCTGACCCAAGAACTTTCTGCACTTCTGGCCAAGCGTGCTGCCAAGGCTGGAGAAAAACCCCAGGCAGAGCCCGACGTTCTCAGAGTGAGAATTTAGGGCAGGGTATGTGTAGCTGTTTGCTGAGGTCAGGGCAGGGATCCACAACAGATGCTATGGGAGGGCGTCTGTCCATGCCCAGGGAAGTGGAGCAGGGAGTCTGTGTGGGGGCCGGAGTGGGGGGTGGGTTTGCACCTGGTGGTCTTCATGGCTCCGTCTCCCTTTGTTCCTTGCCTTTCTTGCCTGGTCCATCCACTGGTCCCAGGTCTTCCTGAGTAGGCGGAGTGTCACCCAGATGTCCACAGACACTGGGTTCCAGGCTCTAGACATGCTCACTTTGAGTGGCTTAGCTGGGTGGTTTAATCACTGCTCTCACATCGTGGCAGAAACATTTGGTAGATCATCTATAAAATGAAATCTGGTCATCCAGGCTCGTGCCTGGGCTGGAGAAACAAATGTGGGACTCACCAACTTCACACTTGGTCCTCCAGGTCAAAGGATGGGTGAGGATGATTTTGTTGTCTTTGGGTTGGAGCTATCAGTTAAAGGAGGCGAGAAGAACAGTCAGGACAGCAGATGAGGAGCGGAGCACAGCGCTGCTGCCGAGGCCGAGGGAGTGGGGTGGGCAGGGAGAGGATGGGGCAGGCGCACAGTGCGGCCGAGAGCCGGGCTGCAACCTTCTGGCTCCAGGAAGCCAAGAAGCTTTGGCTCAGCTGCCTGGCAGCAAACTCTCTCCCTCCTCGTCTCTCCCTCTCTACCTCCTCCCAGCTGCAGTCCATGGTCTCAGAAGCCTCAGCGGCTGGCAGGTGTCCACCAAGACCCGTGACTGGGCAAGCTCTGTCTGGCATTTCCAACCACTCCCGAGACTACCTGTGCCCCATCATGCTCAGTCTTGGGGCGTCTGTTACCTCCTATAGGGGCCAGTGCTGCTTTCTCGGCTGTAGCCATCACTCCAGGATTCCCAGCCCCCTTTCTGAGTCCTTGGAGCTTGCCTGTCAGTCCAACAGCCAGCTTGTGTCTTCCATAAGAGCAGCCTTTCCTGGAAGTTGTTCGTTTCACATTCTCACCACATTCCAACCGCCCAGCTAAGTATTAACTCACAAATCCATGACCCAGGAATTCTTGCCCTGGAGTTCTGGATTTCTCTTCTGCCTCTGAGCCGTTGATCTAAGAGCCCATGTAGCTCATTCCCACCAGAGTGATGCCCACCAGATTCCTCTTGGTGACCAGGTCAACACGGTCTCTGGCAGCATTCAGAGGAGCACAGTGCCAGAGGAAAAGGAGGGGGCAGTGCACAGAGGCCTACTGCTCACTCTCCTGTGGAGCCTCATGACCTTTGCCCTTGATACCAGAAGTTGCCAAGATGGTAACAAAGCCAACAAATGGGACAAGCAGTCCAGCTAATGAGAGCCAAGTATTGCAATGAGGACAAATCCTTCCCTCGGCACCAACAGATCCATATTTTAAAAGATTTTTTAAAATTGACAGATAACATATGTATACAACATGATATTGAACAGTCCGTAATTTGAGAAAAGTCAAATGTAGAACCCTGTTCATTTTAAAGCAGACAGACTTACTGAATCTGAGATTGTCAGACATTATTGTTTGATAAAATGATTTAAACTTCACAATGAAGAAAAAATTGATGTTTTCATTCACTTAAGCTCTTTAAGAAATTAACAAATCAATTATCAAAATAATGGAAAGAACCTAAATGTCTACCCACAGGGAACTGGTTAATACATTATGACTGTTAAACAGAACAAGGAAGCATTTTATACATCAGTGAAGGAAGATCTTCAAGGAACATTCAAAAGAAAGTTATATGTAGAAATATATGTATAGTATGTAGCCTTTTGTATGTATATATGTGTATATACACACATATATGTTTGAGAAAAGAACACACAGCTTCTAGGGCTTGGATATGCATACAATAATCAGGAAAGGCAAAGAAGTGATCATTAATTGAATCACTTAGGATCAATGAGAGGGATACTTTTTACTGTTTACCTTTTAATTTTTATTATTAATTTTTCCTGTATGGGGAATTGAACTCAGGACTTTGTGCTTGCCAGGTAGTTATGGCATCACTGAGTTACAATCCAGCCCATCTTTTAATTATTTTTGTTTGAATTGAAGGACTGCATTATGTAGTTTAAATTTTAAAAAGAAATACATCATTTCCTCAGTGCAAGATATCACAATCAAAAAGGTGCTCACATCCTGGAGCCTGATAGTCCCCTTTTTGAAAAACAATTAAAGTTTTCATAAACTGGGATAGGTGTGGGGAGTTACCATTTTTCTAAGTGGTTTTGCATCAATTAACATATTAACCTTATACAATTAATATATATAACCTTGTCTTATACAGAATGGTTGATTGATCCCATTTTTCCAAGGAAGAAACTGAACCCTGGAGAACTCAGTGGGCTTGCCCAAGCAAAGGAACTGTACTGGGGCCTTAGAGCCCAACAACAAGAGCAAAGGAGGGTGCAGGACATTGTCCAGGCAAGGCCAAGCTTGGGTTTGGATTCTGCAGCTGTGAGCTGAGGTGCATTCCTTCACAGCTCTAGTCACCTGTGAAACGGGAATCACAGCTTTGTCCTTCTGAGAGCCTAGAGGATTAACTAAGGTGGTGTGTGCCAGACTCAGCACAGTGCCCGGCACCATGGTAACCACTGTTCTATTATTTAAATAATGCAACAGGATATTCCAATTCACCTGAGAGTTCTTGAACTCTCCACATGTCTTCAACATAAATTAGGAAGGGGAGAGGCTTTGAAGAGTTAAAGAAAATACAGGAAGTCATCTCTGTCCTAAATGATGCCTATGGTCTTACTAGGAGGCTAGTTTTAGGGATTACTCAGCTTTTCCAGGAATAGAGTTGATTC
>PVIC010002483.1:13103-32762 GCA_004025085.1 Thryonomys swinderianus
TTTTTTTTTGCTTTTTGGAGACAGGGTCTTGCTTTGTAGTTCAGGCTGGCCCTGAGCTCACTATGGTGCCCAGGCAAGCCGCCGTGAACTCAGCAATCCTCCCGTCTCTGCCTCCCGAGTGCTGGGATTACAGGCGTGAGCCACCACGCCCAGCATTATATGTGGTAACCGGGGATCGAACTCAGGTCCTTACGCTTGCTAGGCAGGCGCCGGAACCACTGAGCTAACCCTCCGGCCCTAGAGTTGATTCTTGTTACCCCACTCACTTTCCCATGCTGAACCTCATTGTAAAATTAAGTAGCAGAAATTTATTTACTCAATTTTAGGTTTTAAATGACAAGTGACAAAACACAGTAAGAACTGAATGATTTTTCAGAATACTAGATGTCCCTTTAGGTAATATCCTGTGGAAATTTTGTACTGTCTGCCACCTCCCACCCCACCCTAATTGAGGTATTGGCTATTTATCCAGTCCTCCTCTAATACTCTGCCTTAGGGCTGTTTTGGGCATCAAATATGTCACAATGGTAGCGGTGTCATGTGTTTTATTTGTGACCTAATGATTTATTGCATTGACATATATGATACCTACAGAAAAATGAGAAATGATATTGATGTCAGAGCTCAGGTGCTTCCAACAGAATGCATGAAAATAAGAAAGCCAGGCATGGTGGTGTATGCATGTAATCCCAGTGCTCTGGGAGGCTGAGGCAGGAAGATGGCCAGTCTCTGCCCAGTGTGGGCGATATAGCAACAATCTTAGTCACTTTCTCATCTATAGGACAAAATATCCAACACTTAATTTAAAGGAAGGGCGATTTATTTTGGTTTGCAGTTTTAGCCCAGTTCTGCTGGCTCCATTACAGAAACAGGAGGACAGGGCAGCATGGCAGAGGGAACATGCTTAGCACATGGTAACCAGGAAGCAGAGAGATAAAAGAGGAGCAGGAGATGAGAATATAGCCTTTCAAGTCATGCTCCCAGTGACTCACCTCCATCCAGGCCATGCTTCCTAACAGCACATTTAGCTACTGAATTCACCAGTGTGTGTAGTGCTCCTCTGATCCAGTCCTGTCCAAACACATGAGACCTTGGGGGTACATTTTAGAGCTAAACCATAACATTCTACCTCTGGCCATCAGGAGACTCATGTCCATCTCATTATGTAAAATACATTTAGTTCATCACTAAGAGTCATCAAAGTCCTAACAGTTCTGACACTGCTGAGAAGTCCAAGTCCAAAGTCTCCTCTGAGACACAAGGCAAACTCTTGGTGTAAGCTCCTGTAAAAATAAAAAAGAAAGGTAAACACTTTAAGACAATGATACAAGACAAATATTCATCCCAAATGGAAAGAATAGAAAAAGAACAGAAGGAGATCAAACTAAAGCAAGCCTGCAATCCCCCAATATAAAATTAGATACTGTAAGGCTCTGGCAGCTGGGGGCAAGTTATGAGGTGTAAGCTCCAAAGGCTTGAGCAGCTTCACCCCTACACTGTTTTTTTTTTTTTTTTTTTTTTTGAGGCAGGGTCTTGCTTTGTAGTTCAGGCTGGTCCTGAGCTCACTATGGTGCCCAGGCAAGCCACCATGAACTCAGCAATCCTCCTGTCTCTGCCTCCCGAGTGCTGGGATTACAGGCATGAGACATCACGCCCGGCATTGTGGTATTGTTGATTGTTGATGGGTGTGAGTCTCCACGCCCAGCATTATATGTGGTTACCAGGGATCGAACTCAGGGCCTTGCACCTGCGAGGCAGGCACTGGAACCACTGAGCTAACCCTCTGGCCCCCCCTACACTGTTTTTAATTGCAGCCTTCATGGGCTGCCTCTTAGGGTGGCTGCACTTACTGCCTGTGGCTTCCCTCTGTAGGTTTTCCACATTGCTGGGATCTCCAACTTCCTGGGGTCTCTACTTCAGCCTTAGACTCACTCTCAAGGCTTCATGCTCTGCTCTTCTCAGGGGCAAACTGCTTCGCCCCCAGCTTTAAAAAAAAATCTTGATGGAAGCCTCTCTGACCCCACAACTGTTGCATTTTGCATGCCTGTAAAACCTTCACCATGTGGATGATAACAAGTTCTGCTTCAGCTTGAGCAGTAATTAGGAAAAGCACCAAAAGCTGCATTACTCTTCAGAGAAACTATTCAGCTGGTTTGATTTTCTTTGGCAGCCCAACGTGGAGGGTCATTTCCTAATCTATTTAATAATAAGCAAGTAATCTGGCATCTGCTCAGTTCAGTTCATGGTCTTGGCAAAAATAGACTCAATTAAAAGACCATCATAGGAGAATTTAGGGAAAGAGAAAAAAACATTGATCAAATCAACACCCAGCTGGCCTGGGGCTGGTTTGTGACTGACAGTGACAGTCTTTTCCTTCACCCTGCCCTGCCTTCTCACAGACACTGCCATAGATCTGGGGCCTTCGCCTCACTCTCTTTTTATTTTTTTTTGAGACAGGGTCTCGCTTTGTAGTTCAGGCTGGCTCTGAGCTCACTCTGTAGCCCAGGCAAGCCTCGGACTCAGCAATCCTCGGGTCTCTGCCTCCCGAGTGCTGGAATTACAGGTGTGAGCCACCACGCCCGGCACTGTGGTATGCGGTATTGATTGTTGGTGGGCGTGAGTCTCCATGCCCAGCATTGTATGTGGTTACCGGGGATCGAACTCAGGACCTTGCGCTTGCGAGGCAGGCACCAGAACCACTGAGCTAACCCTCCGGCCCTTCGCCTCACTCTCTTAACCTCCTTTTCTTCACCCTCCCAACCCACCCGCTGAGCAACTGTGTGCCCCCCCACTGGACCATCTTTAGATCTCAAGTTCACCATCTGCAAAACTTGCAGGTGTCCTTTGCTTCCCCTTTTCTCTTATTCCCCAATCCCATCTGATCTATCAGAAATCCTGTTGACTCTTCCCTCGACACACACCTGGCATCGGTCTGCTGCTATCTACCTCTCTTGCTGCCCCTCAGTCCCAGCTCCAGGTTTATGTCTCCTCTGAATGTCAGCAATAGCTCCCACCTGCTCTCATTGCTTCTTATCTCACCCCACTGTGGTCTGTTCTCACATAAGTTAGGGTGGTTCTTTGGAAGTGGAAGTAGATTGGATCTTTTTTTTTTTTGAGACAAGGTCTTGCTTTGTAGTTCAGGCTGGCTCTGAGCTCACTATGTAGTCCAGGCAAGCCTCGAACTCAGCAAAGATTGGATCTTTTGCTGAGAACTTCACCATGGCTTCCCATTGGACTCAGAGTCCAAGCCAAAGCCCTAAAACTCTGATTTCCTTTTCACCTGGCTTCTCCATTCCTACTACAGGCTTCCTTACACAGGCAACTAGGCCTCTAGAACTTGTACCTACCAGCCCGTCAGGCTCCTCCCATGGCTGACTCCCACGCTGTCTTCCAGCATTTGCTTAAATACTATCTTAGAGCTCCCCTTTCTTGAGGCTTCATTTGCCCAATCTATTTAAAACTAGAGCTTCCTTGACCTCCCAACCTCTTCTGCTGTTTTCCCCCACACCATTTGTAGTTTACCATTTAATTTACATTTTATTATGACTATTCTTAATTAGCTATGTTAATTAGCATAGGAACAACATCTTTGACTTTCTGTTGAGGCAGGGTTATGTCTTTGAATTCTTGATCCACTGATGATTTATTATCAAGTATATAGACAGCAATTACTTGGGACATAATAGGTGCTTTAAAAATATTTGTTGAATAAATTAATGAATGAACCAATAATAAAGTTCCTACCTCAAAAGGCCATTGTGAAACTTATGTGAAATAATTAACTTGATTTGCTTTGGGAGGAAAGGAATTAAATATAATAAGTACACACTGACACTAGATATTCTACCAAAGAATTTTCACAGTGTATCTCATTTATTCCTCACTACAAACTATTAATTAAAGTTGCTGTTATGTATTTACTATGTGCCAGGCACTGTTCTGTGCCCTCTTCCTTCTGGGAATTTTCATTCTAGAGGGAGGGAGGAGTCAGGTACTGAAAATAAAATAGAAAGTTGGTAGGGTTATTCCTCTGGGTATAAAGAGGCACCTGAGGTGCCAAGGTCACCTGATTACTGAGATACAGAAACGCCACTGATTCAAAGAAATGAGAAGTGGCATGGATGGGGTGGGGCTGGGATCTAACAGCCAGTCGTGAACTTGGAGCTTGGTTGCTTTCTATGCTTGGTGAATGAGGGCATCCGGTTTTAGAACACAAGCTCCTTAATGAAAAGTAGGGTCTTAAGGGAGGACATGAAGGTAAAGCTGGAGGCCGGGGTAACACTCCCCTCTCGTGCATCTTGCTCCAACCCAAGGGGCCCACACTTCTACGTGAATTGGTAATTTACCTACTGACATTCAGTGGAATCTAAACTACAAGCTTCTGGCTGGTGGTGGCTGAACCCTAACTTTTACCTGATGCAGGGTGGCTGAGAGGACCGCCATCCTGGCACACCTCCCAGTGGGTAGAGTGCAGCCACCCTGTGAGAAGGCAGAACCTCCAGGTTCTTGCAGAGGGCCTCTGAGGGGTGAGGTAGCTGGAGTGGGGAAGGACAGGAAGTTCAGGTACCTGCCCTGGGCAAAGGAGCTGCTCAGCACAAAATGATCTCCATCTCAGCGGGGAAGCACAGGAGACAAGACTGGGCCATCTTGCCTGTTTGGCAGGTCAGTATTGGTAAGTCACGGTAGGAACACGATGCTCTGTTTCAATCTGTAGTCCCACCCTCACTTCATCTTTTACCCCTCCCCAGCCTGCTTGCGGTTCCAGCTGCAAGTCTGGACCTCGGGCCTCACTTTCTGCTACTGCCACCAGGGGGCAGCAGCGCAGCAGCAATCAACCTGCGTACTGCATGCAATGCGGTAGTCTGGCAAAAGCATCTGGAGGCTGGAGGTCTGAACTGCCCGTGTCTGCCTCCCTTTGCTCTCAGGAATCCTGGGACAGGCAGTGTAAAGGGCAGCATGTGACCGGGGAGGGAGAAGAAGGGAGAAGGAGAAGGAAGTAGAGGGCTCGCACAGCCGCAGCTACATCCTTCCCGCAGTTTTCCCCACCATCCTCAACATCGCCCTTTTCCATCTCTTGGTCTTAGTGTGACTTTGTGGAAGAGCTTCAATGTCCCCCTGACCTCCCACAGGCTGGCTGCCCACCTGAGCCCTTCGCTCTCCAAGTGTCTACTTGGTTCCTCCAGGGCAGCCCTCCCCTGACCGTTCTCCCCTTTGTGCACATACACAAGTACACATGTGCCCACACTCTCACAGCCAGCCTGTACACTGTCAGCCCATGTGGCAGGCTTTTCACTTCCTCCAGCCACATTACAACTGCATTGATTGTAAAGTGTTCTCTGCCTGCTTAACCACCATGAGGGGACACTTTCCATGTGGCTACTGATTTGGTATTTGACTCCAGGACATAAATCCAGGGTATACAGGGTTTCTGAAAGAAGGCTGAAAATTGGATTAGATATCTTCTCAGATTCCATTACACCCCTCCATCCTGAGGCTCCAGTGACGCTGGTCTCTGTGGACTTGAAGACATTCTTGTAGTTTTGAGTTTGGTCTGGTGTGAGGGCACAGAAGAAAGGGAGCAAGGGTTCTTTTTCCAATCCCAGGTGACAGAATTTTCCAGAAAAATCCATCAGGAGAGTGGGGATACTGGTCAGGCTTCAGCAGATGCCGCATATTCAAACTGGGTAACTTAGATAATTTAATGGAGAGACTTTTTTTTTTTTTTAAACAAAGGAGGTCTAGTATTGAGGCGCTCCATACAAAGAAACACTACTGGCCAGAGAAGGTGGGACATGAAGAGAGGGTAGAGGGACTTCAAGGACACCTGCCTGCCTCCTTCCTCCGCACTCTGCACAACACTCAGAGGGGAGAGGACCACGGGAAAGGAGTGAGGAGGGTCTCCAAGCATGGAGAAGAGGGGTGAGCATTAAATCAGCTAGACAGTGGAATTTTAAACTCCACTGAACTTTGTACCCCAAAGTATCTTGAGTTTGCCAAGCGTGCAGCATCGGAGTAGGAGAAAGAAGCTGAACATGACCAAGCAGACCACCCTATAGGCGGGACGCACACAAAATAGCTATGTGTTTGCACCTCACTGGGTCCCACTGTTCAGCAGATGGGGGTAAAAGGTATCACTGGTTCTACGTCGCAGATAAAGCTACAAGGGTGACGGTGGTAGCGCTGAGCCACTCGGCCCTGCCTCAGCGGCCCGGGTCCTCCATCCTCCCCCTTTCCCCACAGCTGGTCTCCGAGCCCTGAGCACAGCGCAGGTGAGAGACAATGTCTTCCTTCAAGCTACTGTAACAAAATGTCACAGATGGAATTGGTGGCTTATAAACAACAAACGTTTACTTCTCCCAGTTCAGGAGGCTGGAAGCCCAACGTCAGGGTGCCTGTGTGCTTCAGTTCTGGTGAGGACCCTCTTCCCAGCTTCTTGTTATGAGCTCAGGTGGTAGAAAGAGGTGAGAGAACTCTCTGGGGTTCCTGAAGGCAACAACACAATTTGGCTCCAAAAAGTCCCCCATAAGCTTGTGTGGTGAAGGCTTGGTTCCCAGTGATGCTACTGAGAGGGGTGGAAACTTCAAGATGGGGTCTCATGGGAGGCTTTAGGTCATTGCGGGACCCTGGCCCCTTCCTCTTCATCTCTCTTTTGCTTCCTGGTCACAGGGTAAATGATTCTGCACTGATGTACAGTCTCACTGTGATGCTCCACCACAGACCCCAAGCAACAGAGCCAACTGATAGAAGACTAAACTTTCTAAAACTGTGAGTCCAAATACCTTTATTTCTTTATAACTTTATTATCTCAGGCATTTTGACTAACACAGGCAGTAATCCCATTCATGAGGGATCCACCCTCCTGACCTAATTAGCTTTCCAAGGCCCTACTTCTTAATACCCCCGCTGTGGCAATTAAGAGTTCAAATACTGCTGGGTGTGGTGCACCTGTTTACAACCCCAGCACTTGAGAGGCTGAGGCAGAAGCGTTGCCCTGAATTGAGGCCAGCCTGGACTGCCTAGCGAATTCAAAGCCAATCTGAACTACACACTGAGGCCCTGTTTGAAAAACAATCAACAACAAATTTTCAAATTCTGCTGGATGTGGTAGCTCACACCTGTAATTGCAGCACCCTGGGAGGCTGAGGCAGGAGGATGGCAAGTTCAAGCCCAGTGGAGGCAACTCAGCAAGATCTTGTCTCAAAATAAAAAAAGGTTCTGAGGGTATAACTCAGCATGAAGGCCCTGGGCTCAATCGCTGATACTGAAAAAAAGACTTCAATATGAATCTTGAGAAGACTAAAACATTCAGTCTCTAACAGACATATCTGATGTAGAGTGAGTGTTCAGATGAGCTCCCTGCTCAAGGTCAGAACTTGAGGAATAGCCACTGCCCACACCACTCAGGCTTTTCCCAGGACGCCCATCCTGAGTTTGAGGGGGTATTCTCAATTCCAGGAGGCCCAGTCTAGCTCTAAAGAGGCCAGCTGAGGCAGCAGGGGCAGATGGAGAGACCTAGGGCCCCACCCTGATTTCTGTGTGACCTTGGACAAGGCAAAGTCCTCTCCAGAACGCTAGTCCCACAAAGCAGCCGGACAATCCCTGGGGTTCCTGCCAGGAGGGAAAACTGATTTGAGCAGCTTTTATCTGTCACAGTTTTCCTGTGCTGTTTACAGTGGCCCTCAGGAGTTAACAGCCCCAGGAAATGATGGCAGGGTGGGGAGGTGAGAACAAGGCAGGGAGCCTCAAGGGGTAGGGTCAGGGGATATTTTGGGGCAGGCGGATCCCCCACATCACTGCTGGACTATGGTCCAGGGCAGTCATTCTGCTGGGACTGGAAAATCTTTTTTGTTTTTTTACTCCCGCAAAGGCTGAAAATAGGCCTTAGTGGAGGGTGGAGCCCCCGGAACAGGGTGCAAGGCCACTGAGTGACGGGAGTGCCTGCTCCATTGTTCCTGGCTGGGACAGCAAGACAGGACTCCTGGCTGGGCTGGAGTAAAGACTGAGGGGAGTCCAGGGAGCCCAGCTGAAGGGAAGAGTGGCCGAGCACCACTGAGGATGGGGAACATGAGGCTCAGAGGAAAGAGGTGCCCGACCAACTCCACGGCACGTCTGGGCAGAGCAGGATGGAAGTTGGCCCTGGGACTCGATCCCTGCCCTACTGTTGCTGCGAGCAAGGGCCCCCGGGTGGGATTTTAGGTTCTCATGCGCCACCAAGAACTGGATGTGCCACGTGATGGTAATCAAAAAGCAGCAAAGTTTAATGAAGTCTAATTAGGTAAAAATACACTCTCAGGCAGAAAGGAAAATAGCCTGAGCGCTGACTGCATTGGATTTAAGAATTTAAGCTGCTGCGCTGGGTCTAGCGCACTGCTCCAGACTGCGATTAACAACGTGATTGACAGAGTGCTGAGTCACGACAGCCATACCCACTGTACAGGTCCTTTCCCACAATTCATTGTTAGAACTGGATGTATGAGATGCGGTCTATATATATGAACCTCTAATGAGCTTCCAGTGAAGAAAGGTTACTGCACCATGGCAGTAGGCCTGGCACACATCCATCCTGGTTTGGGATGTGGGAATCTTTCAGGAGTCTTTGTTATTCTTCTCTCTGCCTCTGGGTAGCAGACCTTAGGACAACGGCTGGCCCCGGGGCATCACCCAGATTCAGACGAGTGGCTGCGCAGCCCCAACTGCATCACACCCCTTACCCTGCAGCCCCCTCACCCCTAGCTCCACTCACAGGAGCAGGAGCAGCCGATAATCCACCGTGTGACACTGTGTGGTGGCGGTGAAGTCTATTCATCTCCCTAGTCCCTGGGTTCTGGGGAGATCCACCTCCCAACTCCAGTCCTTGGAACAAGAGCCTGATGTTCTTATCAAAGCCTAAGAGAGCAACTGTTAGCTCTGCCTTCGAAGCGTGGCAGCGACGCCTGATAGAGGGTAGGAGAAGTGGAACAGGGAAACGGGGCCTCTAGGCTCCAAAGGGCAGCCCAGAGAAGGCCTCAGGTCACACAGCAGTTCTCCCATCCCAGATCTCCAAGCTCTTAGCGGAACCAAGATGTGACTGCAGACTGCCGTGCACGTGGCAGGAAGAAAGGTGAAGCCTTTCTTCATCTGCTGTGGATGGGGAGCTCTGCACCCCACAGGGGCTGGTCCTGCCGCTTACTTTCTTCTCGCTTTATCTCTCTGATGCCAACCAGGCAGGCACCAGGAAATACACAGGTCCATATGAGTGAAAGTCACTCAGTACCAGGCACAGGAGAGGTAGGCCCCGCCCTCTCCAGGATGTACCTGCTTCCACCATCCCACAGCCAGAGGGGGCCCCCGGGGCTGTTAGGTCCGGTGTTGCTCAGTGACCATGCACACTGGCCTCTTCTTCAAAGTGTTTATCCCAATGTGGGACATTAAATTATGTCAACTCTGGGGAGACAGGGGCACACTTGGTCACCTTGGTATCCCCCTCACACAACACTAGCACGGACACGGCAGGCATTGCGCTAAGCACTTCCTGTGCATCGAGTCGGGGGGGCCTCCCAAGACCTCTGTGGAAGGCAGCATCTCATCAAATGAGAAAACTAGGGTGCTGCAAGACTGAGTAACTGCACGGCTGGGAAAGTGGAGGTGACCTTCAAACCAAGATGGTCTCACCGCAGGATCTGTGCTCTTAACCCGTCCTCACTGCACTGCCGCCCTGGTCCTGAGCCGCGGAAGGATCCTTGCAGAGCCTCTTGTCTACAGGGCTTGAGAGCATGCGCACCATTGCAAAAGGGACTTCTCCAGACCCCAGGGAGCCTGGACTCCTCTGCTCAGCCCACCTTTGACTGTGCCACCTGGGGCAAGCCTGGCACCTCAGCACCCTCTCCTCGGTCCTCAGCTGCTAAATAGGGGGATAGTGCTGCTCCCCCGGGTGGGTTGAAGAACAACCCACATGCCATCTGTGAGTCCCCATGGTTTGTGGGACATGCATCACTACGTGAGTCCCCTCGCCCATGTGCCTGGTTCTAAACCAACCAACCCAAATCTCCATGATGAGGGAACAGAGGGACAGCTGTGTTGGCCTGAACTGGAGCAACTCTTCCTGGCCTTGAAGGACAAGAGTATGTGTGTCCCCTGGAATTGTCCCTTCTTGGCCTTGGGGCCTTTGCTGCTGAGAGGGGATCCTATGTGCCAGGCCATGCTGTCACCCAGGAGAGCTTCATCTGCCCACTCGACTCTCTCCTCACCCTCCTCCCATCCTGCCTGGTGCCCCAGACCTCAGTGCCACGGCTTGGGAGAATGGACGCAGAGCACACGGAAGACACTGGCTTCTCACAAGGGCTCTGACCTGTGCTGCAGGGGGTGGCACAGCAGCAGGAGCAGCCTGGGCTTGTGGCTCCTGTCCAGGCGCCGCAGTGACCTGCTGAGTGAGTTGGATAAAGCCCCAACCCTCTCTGGCCTTGAGTCTGCAGCTGGGCTGGATAATCCCCAGGGTCCGGTCACTGGCTGATGGCTGGTGGCTGGATGACTCATGCCCTTTCATAGTGGCCTTTAGGAGTCAATAGCCTTAGGAAGTGATGTCAGGGTTAGGAGGTGGGAAGGGGGCAGGGAGGTCCAGAGGACATTAGGAGATATTTTGAGGACGGGAGGTTACTCCACGTCAGACAATGGTCTAAAGCCAGCAGTGGAAAATCTTGGTCTTGCTCGGCTGAAAATAGCGCGAGGCGGCAAGGTTAAGAGCCTCACTCTCCAGGCGAGCGGCCTGGGTGCTGAGCACTAGGCTGAGGTGCACACTGAGAGGCCAGGTGGTCCAACTGGGGTCCAGAGGCAGAACCCTAGGCCTGTTTCTAGTTGCTCTGGGGAGTCTATCCCCTGCCTCCACTCATGCCTGCCATAAGCCCAGGTGGCAAGTAGGCCCTCTATCCCCTAGGTCCTGTGCCCTTGGAAATCTGCAAACACTGGATCAAGGACAGCTGGCTTAGGTCTACTGTTGTCCTTATCTGCTATAGCACTGAGTTCTCAGGTCTGCAGAGAACTGTGGGAGGGGTGGGGGCAGGACATGAGAGGAATGGGGCCTAAGAAGCAGGGCCTGTGCTGGCCACAGATGTACCTAAAAGGCCCCAAAGTTATGATGTAATTCCCTGCCTCCAGGTTCCAGAGGGCTGAGGGTCACACCTCAGCTTTTATACTTCTGGGGATCAGGGCCAGTCATTTGGGAAAAGGATCTCTCTGAACTGGGGTGGGTTCGGCCTGAGCAGCAACTGGTAGGAAGGAGACAGGGTCAGGCCTGCAGGAAAGGCCCAGGACACCCTGTAAGAGGTAGTTACCAAGAAAGCTCAGAGGGACTGTAGCCACATTAACAGAAATATAGACCCTAGAATGTGGAAGGTGAGCTTCTGACACCACTCTGGACAGGCCACCCAGAATTATGAATGTAGAATATCATTTGCATTATGGTGTGTGACAAATCCCTGAGGGAGTTGTAGAACTAAACTCCATATGAAGCAGCCACCCACTAAGGAGTCCCAGAGACTCAGGAGGGAGGCGGATTACTTAAGCTCAGGAGTTCAGGCCAGCTGGTTAATATACCAGCCCAGGCGAAGCCCTGTTTCCAAATAACAACTACCATAAAATGTAAGCAGATCATCTCCTGAAGATGGGTGGCTGGCCTTTGCTATGCCAAGTAGGAAGGTAGAGATGCCATAGGAGGGGTGGAAGAGGTGAGGTGGGAAAGAGAGACCTTCTCTAGAGTGCAGCAGGCCCTCAGGGAGATAGTCCTCAAGGTCAAAAGTGAGGCCGGTCAGCTTCATCCTCACCCTATCCAGCTAAGCACCACAAATCTGTCCTGGCCAGATCTGACACAAGTGAGACCACTTCTCCCATGCTTAACCCTGATCCAGCCGGAATAGCAACCATCAAGCCTGAGTGGAGCTTTTCCCAGAAGACCAAGGGCCGGGTGGGGAGGGGAGTGAGTCTCCCTCAAATGTATCTCATCCAGAGGAATCCCTGTGGCCAGGTCGAGGAGGCCTTATCTCTGTGTGAAGCCTGGCAGCTGCCCAGCCTGCTGCTGTCTGCACATCTGCTCCCTGGCCCCCTGCCCTCGTCCAGAATGTGTCCTGCACCTGGTCCTCTTGTGTGCTGCCTCTCTCAGAAGCCACATCTCAGGCGAGGGCTCGGCCACAGCCCCACCCACTCAGCATGACCCCTGGCACACTGCAGAAGGTGTGGCTGCTTGCAAAAGCCAGTTGTTAAATTTTCAGGGCTTCTGCAGAGATATCACTGGACTGACAATATGTAATTGGCCATGGCAGGGATGGTAATAGGTGAGGCTACAAGGGGTTCCTCAAGCCCTGGAAGATCCAACTTAACATTTACCAGCATGTGAGTGGTGGTCCCCTAACCTGGGGAGCACTATGGACTGGGACCCCACCTGAGTCATCTCTGCCTCTCACAGAAACAGGCACAGAAGCCAACTGACTTTAAAGTGGGGACACACCCAGGATCTGGAGAAGGTCCCTAGTATGAGACTCCCCTGAAGCAGCTAGTGGAAAGGCAGGCGGTGAAAGAGAATGGCCTGGAGAAAGGCGCTTGTGTAGATGTGGGGAGCTTCCTAGGCCACGCCCCTACCCTCTGACCATTGGACACGGCTCAACAAGCAGCACAGCCTTTAGGGTGAGTTACAGTCTCAGACCAGTTCCCAGCCCAGGGGAGCCTCCACACGGGCACATGACATCGGCTCCAGATGCTCATTTCTTGGACTGGAGGCTCTTCTCTGCCGGAGCGCACTGTGGCCCTCAGTCCCACCCGATTCCGGTGGGAACTCAGCCCTGACTACTTATCCAGGTCCTCTGGTCTGGGGGTCAGACTTAGCCCCCCACTCCGGCTAGCTCAGGCACGGACTTGCCATGCGGTCTTAGCAAGTCATCTTCCTCTCTGGGATTCCCCATCTGACTGGATTAGGCTGTGGTCCAGCAGGGGCACCTCAGCGGGAAGAGCCCGTTATCTGCACGGGAGTCAGGCGGCACAGCCCTGAACACTTCCCTTTCTCACAACCTCTTCCCCACTCATACAAATGATGACGGGCCGGGAGCCTTATCCGGACCACAGGGAGAAAGTATCCTTGGCCTCTCCCAATGACACAATCACTGACGGTCCATATCTGGGAACACTATTCCATTTGAATGAGCCTGGTCCCCACAGCTCCTCCACGTAAACTGCAGAAGCCTGAGGGGCTCAGGTCCTAGAGCCGGATGTCCTTAGTGTTCTCACTTCTGGCCAGCGTGGGGTCTGTCCACTGAGAATCCTCACTGCTGGTGGACACATCTTTCCTCGGGGCACCAGTTCTTTCGGACCTGTGCAGGCCCAGCCTGCGGCGTGCTGTCGTGGTAGGGGTGGGATCTGTGGGAGGCTTGGCATCTCGGGCAAAGCGGACAAGCTTCTGCCCAGCCAGGAAATAGAGCACGGGGTCGAGGCAACTATTGGCACTGGCGAGCGGCCGGGTGATCTTATACGCCATGTTGATGGCATTGAGAGTGTGGCAGCTGAGATCAAGGGAGCGGAAGGAGTAGTAGAGGGTGCGGGTGACGTGGAAAGGCAAGAAGCAGAGGGCGAAGACAGCCAGAACCAGGGCAATCGTGCGCACTGACTTGCGCTTGGCCCGTGGCAGCCCTCCTGTGGTCCCATAAGCTGGTTTGAGCAGGCGCCGTGCCATGAGCACGTAGCAGACCAGGATGACGGCAAAGGGCACTGCAAAGAGCAGGCCCAGCATGACGGAGCTGTAGGCAACGAAGTGGCTGAAGAGATTGGGGGCCGAAGTGTCATGGCAGGTGATTCGGGCTCCACGCACACTGGTCGTGACAAAGTACAGCACGGGTGCCTGGCACCCCAGCACCAGCACCCAAATGGCCAGTGACACGCGGCGAGCGTAGCGGGCCCGGCCCCAGCGCAGGGATCGGAGAGGGCGCAGGACACCCAGGCACCGATGCACGCTGATACAGGTAAGGAAGAGGATGCTGCAGTAGAGGTTGGTGTAGAAGAGGAAGCGCACCAGCTTGCAGAGCACCGTGCTGAAGGGCCAGTGGTCACCGTGGGCATAGTAATAAACCAGCAGCGGCAGAGAGGCCGCATACAGTGCATCGGACACAGCCAGGTGGAACATGTATGTGGTGGAGGCATTCCAGCTCTTGAGGCGGCACAGGAAGATGTACAGCGCCACGACGTTCAGACACAGCCCGAGCACACACACCACTCCGTAAGAGACGGGCAGCAGCACGTACTTGAAGTCCTCATTGAAGCGGCACTTGTATCCCAGCTCATCCCCATCCCAGGTATCATTGACGGTGTCATTCCAGAAGCCTGGGTCCACAGCCATCACCCTGCAGGGAAGGGGGTAGGAGGGACAGCCAGAGGTCATGGCTCGGGCTCAGCAGGGAGGCCTGACACCCACCTGACCAAGGATTGAAATGCCCACGGGTTCTCCTATCTATACCCAGGGCTTTGGTTGCCATCTCTCCCAAACTATATAACAAGACTGGGGCCCATGAACTGCATAATCATATAATATAAATAATTTGGTTATACCAGAATCATATATGATACATAACATGGAATTCTATTACATTAGAATCATGTCATTCATATATCTATATCTATATAGATAGATGTCTATATAACTCTAAAACTTTATTTTTTGGGGGGGACAGGGTCTCACTTGGTAGTTCAGGCTGACCCTCAGCTCACTATGTAGCCCAGGCAAGCCTTGAACTCAGCAATTCTCCTGTCTCTGCCTCCTGAGTGCTGGGATGACAGGCGTGAGCCACCATGCCAGCACTGTAGTATGTGGTTATTGATTACTGGTGGGCGTGAGTCAACACGCCCAGCATTGTATGTGGTTACCAGGGATCGAACTCAGGACCTTGCGCTTGCAAGGCAGGCACTGGAACCACTGAGCTAAATCTCTGGCTCCTATAACTCTAAAACTTTAGAACAGGAGTCAAATCCATCTCACCAGCTGTTTTATTTATTTATTTGTTTGTTTGTTTGAGACAGGGAGGGTCTCGCTTTGTAGTTCAGGCTGGCCCTGAGCTCACTATGTACCCCAGGCAAGACTCAAACTCAGCGATCCTCCTGCCTCTGCCTCCTGAGTGCTGGGATTACAGGCGTGAGCCACCACACCTGGCCCAGCTGTTTTTGTCAGTAAAGCTTTATTGGAACACAATACCCATCTGTTAAAGGAGTTGAGCAGTTGTGATAAAGATCATATGGTCTGTGAGTCCTAAACTATGAACTCTCTGACCTTTAAAAACAGTGCTGACCTTGCTCTAGAACCTCAGGGCCAGCAGATGTAAGAGCCAGGCTTTGAGCTCTGAAATCGGAAGAACTGGGCGTCCCAAAGGGGTATAATTTGAGATTCCTGGTAAGAGGTCTTCAAGGCTGGCCATTCTACCACACACCAGTGTCCATGCCTGCTGAAGCATCTCTGGCCAGGTTGGCCCAGACCTTCTGGGAACCCCACACTTTCTTCCTTCAGCTGAACAGCCGGAGTTGGGCTAGGTGCTCCTCGAAGTCTTCCTCTACCAAATGCTTTCTCTGTCCCTATTACCTAGCAAAAGGCCTGTCCCACAGCAGTGTGTGCAGGAAAGAAAAAAAAGATGATGAAAGAAGCAAATACAAGAGCTGTGGGAGCCCAGAGAGCTGAAGGCACCTCTCCTGCCCTCACTCACTGGAGAGCCTATAGGACGACAATGGTGCTTACAGATTTTTCAGCTCCACGGGTCTGCCCAGCTCTTCTGGGAGCCCAGCTACCTGCAGCCTTCCCCTGCTCGGATGGATGCCTGGACTGTCTCTTCCTCAACAACTGCAGGAGCCCAGATGGGCCAGGGAAACTTCAAAGGAGTCAGGTGTACGAGTTCCAGAGGTGTTACTGTCAGAGCCAGCCACATGCTTTTATCTGCCCACCTCTGGCTCCAGTCTGATCAGGTGTTCCCCATTCTAGGCCCCCTCTCCTACCCTTCTGGTTCAGAGAGGGCCACGCCTGGATTGAGCAGCTTCAGGCGTCCCCTTCTCCACCTTTTAGTAGATACTGCCAGAGGTTAACTAAGCTATTTGTTCTAAGTTACACTGCTAAGAATTGGAAAAAAACAGGTAGAATGCTCAGTGCTGTTTGGCTCCGAAGCCCAAATTCCTTATACCCTGAGATAATTTGATCCCTGGCACCACAAAAGAAATATTTAAAAAAAATCACCCTAAGATAAGAGAAAGGCACTGCCTTAGAATTCCCCCAAGCTAACCTGCCCAGCCTCCCAACCCAAGGGTCCGCCCCACCTCGCACACCTGTACCTGACCGGCCCCTGCTCTCTGGGTCGGGATGCTCAGCGCAGGCTCAAGTTCCTCACTCATGAATGCACGCCTGGACCGGCTGCAGGGAGCTCAGCGGGAAACAGGAAAAACAGGTTCCCTGGACTGGGCCACGCCCAGGCTCCAGCATTTTTCAGGGCTGGCAGTTGCCAAAGGGGGCTCCTGCAAACACAGGGAGGTGGGGACAGTGGCCTGGGTGGCTCCTGGGTGCAGGAAGTCTGCCAGGCCAAGCCCTCCCAGGGCTGCCTTTTCTGCTCTAACCTTGATCCCAAAAGCGCAAAGAGGCGACCTTTCACATTTGTCCTGATCAGAGGGCCCTCTGCACTCTGCACCTCCACTCCCAGCTCACATGCTCCAGAGGTGAGGTGCTCCCTGCTCCTCCCCAGGGATCCTGCTCCACAAGAGGAGGCTCTGCAGGGGTCGATCTCCCCCTTATCCTGCAGGGCAGAGCCAGCCTCCAGTGCCCCCCTCCCAAGTCCTAGTTCTGCATTTTAGCCCCACAGCAGGAAATTTGTCGACAGCCTCCATGCCCAGCACACACTATCACACACAGGGCTTCAGTGGGGGAGATGGGAGGGACCCTCTGTACTGCCGGGTCCCAGTCCCCTAGGACCTCAGAAGCATGCCAAAAAGAAGGTTCCTTTCTGGAATGAACTCTTCTGGTTTTCATTTCCCTAGAACAGAGGCGTGGGATCTGGGATAGCTGAGGCTGGCCCCCAGGTACAAGCAGGTGGAGGCTGCAGGAACAGGCTGGGATGGGGCTTGGGAAGCGCTTCTGGCCACCGGTTGCTTGTCACACCTTGCCCAGCTGTTTCAGGCTAACATGGGCCAGCAGGCGGCTCCTACCTGGCTGTATACTCTGGAGTCTAGTGACAAGATGAAAGCGTCACCTTCTCACCTGTTCCACCCAGGCATTCTTTCAGGAGAGGGGATCACTCCACTTTTTCAGTCCTTTCCCTCTTTCCTGAGCAGGACCTCCACCGTGCTCACAGGTGCAGCCCTTCTCCCTCGCCCCACCCACCGGAAGCCCATCACTCACCCAGTCCCCGAAGAACTACCAGGGAAGTTTCTCAGCAGTGCTGTGCCACGGAGACTTGCTACTCTGCCTCTGGCCTGCTGCCCCTATCTAACCTGCACACTGCAGTCACTAACTCTGATCGTACTCTGGGGAGCTTCACATCCCTCCATGGCTCCTGAGAATCCTCAGGATAACATCCAAGCTGCTTGGCCTGGCGCTCAGAGACCTGGCTGACTGGCTCTCTGCCACTGCTCCAGGAAACACACTTCCACCTTCATTTTCTTATCTCAGCACAGCACAAGCAGCCATATGTTCATATCTTGCTCAGAGATAGTTTACCTATTTATTTATTTCTAATTAATTATTATTATTATTTTAGATAGAGTCTATGTAGTTCAGACTGGCCTTGAACTCACTCTGTAGTCCAGCCTGGCCTCAAACTCGCAGATCTTCCTGACTCAGCCTTCTGAGTGGGATTACAGGCCTGCACTACCATGTCCAGCAGCTTCCTGTCTTGTAACACCTATATCACAAGAGTCGAGTGCTGTCGCTGTGCCAAGTTCATTATACCTCTTCCCATTTCATTCTGAGCCTTAGAAAGGTTAATTAACTTCTGCAGGGTCACAGAGCTGGCAAATGGCATGGAACTCTGTTCTCACTTCAGAAGCTGTTCCCTTGACCATGACCTCCTACCCTGCAAGGCCCAGCCCTGTCCCCAGGAAGCTCCCTCCTTCATCATCCCTACGTTTGTCTGATCAGGTGTCCGGCAGAGGAGCACCTGGCAAGCGAGGGCCAGGATTCATAGTACTTCTCCAGTGGTAAGTGGTGCAGATGGTTATTATACCCACTTCACACAGAGAAAGACTAAGGCCAGAAGTGGGTAGGTAGTCCAAGGTCTTAACCAAGATCACCAGAGTCAAGGGCAGAACCAGACCTAGCATATAAACCACCAGTATGGATCTTTCTGTGTGTAGCCTCAGGCTGCTAAACCCAAAGCCAGAAGGAGAAGCCAGGGCAGTTCCCAGGCTGACTTAGGAATTCTGGGGAGTTTGACAACATTCCAGCTCTTCCACTAGAGCACCCTGGGAGGGGACAATGTCCTGTCACCATCCTGGAGACCCTACCATCTCTTCTAGGAGAGGATGCCTCGAGGGGAAACAGAAATCACAGTTCTGCCACTGCCAGCAGGAACTGGTCAAGTCTCTCAATTTCAAAACTGAAATTTCAATTTCTTAACAACAATGGGACCTGTCCCACCTGGTGGTTGAGATAGTTATATGATATGATTTTTGCTTTTTTAAAAACCACACTGGGAATCTAGTGTAGGGCCTTCTGCATGCTAGGGAAGTGTTCTATTAAGCTATGCCCCACCTGGTTTAGACTCATTTTACGAAATAAGAGATAAGTATATGGAGAAAGCAGGAAGAGTGGGATATTCCAGAAAGACAAAAAGGGACAAGAAGCCACACAGAAATTATGGGCAGAGATATAAGTAGCAAGATTACAGAAACTGATCACAGGTCACGTTTCTCATGGGAGAAGCAATCCAGGGACCCCCAGCAGAAGCCAGAAACCTTCACCCTCTTCCCTGTCCTTCATAGACATGGCCTTCTATGTGCCTGTCCTTGTGCAGGGTGCCTGGGAACTCTGAGGTCAGACCCTTCCTGATTCCAAGAAGGTCACTGTCAAGGTAGAGAAGGCACACCAGGAACAGGTTTTGACACCTCAGGGCAGTGGGCCCTGAAGGACACCGTAGAAGTCCCCAGCAGGAAGGAATGGCTAGCCAGAGAAAAGCTAGAACACCTAAACCAGCATTTTTTTGTTTTGTTTTGTTTTTACCCATACATGTTTGCAGTACATGATAATTCCATTCTTTGTGGGGAGTTGGTGCATGTATACTGTACACCTTCTTTTTACCTCCTCTTCCTCTCTACCTTCTCTCCTTTTCCTCCCTCCCTCTCTTGGTCCCGTTCCCATTTGCAACTCCTTTAGGCTTATTACAATTGTACTACATTGGTTTAATTTTTTAAATTCTAGAATATGGACCCATGGCTAGTAGGAAGAGGTGTTCCTCATTTTTTTCTTTCTCTCTCTCTCTTGCTCTTTGTTTTTGTGTGTGTGTGTGGCTTTTTTTTTGTGTTTTGTTTGTTTGTTTGTTTTTGAGATGAGCTCTAGATATGTAATTCAGGCTGGCTTTGAACTCAGTATGCAGCCCAGACAGTGATTCTGCTGCCTTAACCTTCAGAGCACTGGAATTACAGAAGTGTGCCACCAGCCCTGTACATTTAATTGTTTTATGAAAACTA
>PVIC010002483.1:32862-77299 GCA_004025085.1 Thryonomys swinderianus
TACTGATTGCTGGTGGGCCTGAGTCACCACGCCCAGTATTGTTGTATGTGGCTACCGGATTGGGACCTTGCCCTTGCTAGGCAGGCACTGGAACCACTGAGCTAAAGCCCCGGCCCTTGTCTCTAACTCTTGGGTTTAAGTAATCTTCTTGCTTCAGCCTCCCAGTAGTGGAGGCTATAATCACACACTACTATGTCTAGTGGTTCTACAAGTTTCTTATTTTGTTTTTTACTTATTTATTTTTATTAGTAGGTGCTTGTGATACATAGTGTTTAACTTCCTTATGTGGAGATGCTGACTTGCATTTTGGAAAATGGTTGGGAGTTAGGTGGGTGGAGAGAAAGGAGAAGGAAAGCAAGTAAAAAGCAGAACAAAGGGCTGGGGTTATAGCTGAACGGCACAGTGCTGGCCTGGCAGGCATTAGGCCCTGAGTTCAATTCCAGGTACCAAAAATCAAACAAAAAAATCTGGAGCAAAGGCAATGTGACAATCATCCCTGTGGCCTGAAAGCAGTGGAGAGCAGGTGGGGTGCTTAAGATTAGGACTCTACAAGTAAATTCCTGTTCTCACTCAAACATCCTCCAAGGCCTGAAGCCCAACAGGTCCCCCAGCTTTGCCTAACATCTTGTACCAAGAGCACTACCTCTGGTCTGGGAAAACAGCTGGGGTGTGACCTCTCACCTGAGCGGTTCTCCAACATCAGCTGATACTTTTCCCCATGAGACCCTTAGCCTTTCTCCCCCTCTCCATGGTATTAGCAAATCACGCATTATCCTGATGTGTTGGCTGCACATCCCATTACAATGGAGAGACACTAAATTCCAGGAGCTCACAATCCTCAGTGGGGGGCCTCCCCAGTGTCCCCAGCGGAGGGGCAGATGCCACAGTCTGACCAGTCAGGGAAATTCCTGGAAGAGAAGCTATGATTAGGTTTGAGAAGGAACACAAAGGGTCCAGCTTGGGAGACAAGAGAAAAATAAGAGAAGCCAGATGGAAAGGGGACAAAAGCAAAGAACAGGAGATGTGCCAGTCTGCAAAGCTGAAATTATCCCCTTCTCAGCCCTTCAAGTTCATTGATTCTCAGCATCCGAGGGGCAGGTTCTGAGAGTGAGTACTGACTTCCTTCACTGAGCTCCTCGTGCTTCTGATTCTCTATGGTTTGGGATTCTCAGAGCCACCAAAGTCTGCACATTAACACAGTTGTAAGTCACATTCCTAGAAACTCTGAAGGCCCAGCAAACACTTGCCAGTGCTCTTCTGTGCCCAACTTCACAGACATGGATCGAATCTGCTTGGGTGATTAAGTTACAACCAAGGAAAGCTCAAGGGCCATGGAGCACACAGCAATGCCTACCCAGCCCGGGGAAGATGGCCATAGAGCTTTCCCGAAGAGCTGGGACTCGGTAGGTGATGGGGAGTTTGTTAGGTGAGCAAAGAGGTGGGAGAGCACTGAAGGCAGAACAAGAGAAGTACCAAGACTCAGGGGTGTGAGTCCTGCCTTGTGGGAAAGGCCAGGAGATCACGGGCAGCTGGCATGGGAGGCTAGGAGCATGGAATGTGTGGGGGCCTGAGGAACTCATATAAAAGAGCTCATATGCCAGGCTGAGGAGCTTGGCCTCTAGTAAGGCTTAAGAGGAGAAGGACATGGTCAGCATTGACCTTTACAAAGATGGTGTCACATGGAAGGTGGTAGGACTTGGAGTCCAGAGGGAGGGAGACAAAGGAGAACACACACACAAGGAGGTGGTAAAAGGACTGTTCCTTGGCTCTCGGCTCCCTATGAGGTGGGCTGCATCCTTCTGTGCCCACAGTCCACCCACAGGAAGAATCTGACACTTATAAACCAGACGGGAAGGCTGGGCACTCACCAGGAAGCCCCATCAGTAAGGTCTGAAAGAGGTGCCCCGGCCTCTCCTTTAAGGAGCTGCAAGGACAGTTCACAGGTACCAGAGCGGAGAACTAGTAGCTGCCCAGCAGAGCCCAGGTGCCCACCCTCCCATCAGAGACTTCTGCTACTTATTCCAGGCTGAGCATGACTGAGGAGGACTCGGGGACCGGGTGACAGGCAGTGGGAGCACTCCTCTGCTCAAGAGCCCTCTGACACCTTCCACGGAGCAAGGCCACTGAACCTGCTCACTCATTTATCAAACACTCTGCAATGCCTGGTCTGTGACCAACCTGTTCCAGGTGACAGAAACCATGTGGGAAACCAGGGATGCCTTGACCTCATTCTGAACTGGCCTTTTCTAGGGTGGGTATGGAAGCCAAGGAGGGGCCCACAGCCAGCTATCCTGCACCAGCGAGAGCATTGATCCCAGGACCCAAGCACAGCCCCAAAGGAAGTTGTGGCTGAAGGGTACACCAGACAGGCCTTCAGGAGACAGTTAGAAGAGTGGGAGGATTTCATCAGGGGCACCACCTCCTTCCTCCCTAGATCAGCAAGTCTTCTCGGGTTCTATAAGCAGCATGGGCAGGAGTCATCTTAGCAGTGGCTGGGTGACAGGAAAGCCCCAAAGGCAGGTTCCTAGGACAGGACTCAAACACCCTTCAGCAAGGAAGCCAGAGGACCAGCCTCAGAAGGTGGACCTTCTGTCTCAGATGGGGAGACAGGTACATAAGAGCTCCAGGTTTCATTCAAGCTTTGAGACCTTGAGCAAGACAATCTCCAAACACTTACTTCTTTACCTGCAAAATGGAAATAAGGATTCCTGCCTCACCAGGACATTGGAGAATAAAACGAGGGGTTTTTGTAAATTGTTACTAGGAAGCTAATTCTGCAGAGGAGAGGTAGGGAGAGGAAGATATTCAGTAAATTCCAATAAACAGCACAATCCTTCACTACTGCACCTGTGTCCTATTAGTCTTCAAATAGCATTTAAATCTATGGAATATTACACTTTCCTATTCATTGTACTTAGCTCACAGAACCCTTTCTTTATTGGGCTGGGAGGGTGTCTCAGTGGTACAGGATATGCCCTAGATACCATCCCCAGCAACACACACACACACACACACACACACACACACACACACAGAGGCCCTTTCCTGATCTCTATAAAATCCTTATAAGCAACTCTGCATTTGAAGAGGCAAAGATCATCATCCCCAGAATTAATACCTAGAGAGGCACAGTGTCCTAAGATTTAAAGCCACAAAAATCAAAACTCTCACGGGTCACTCATGAGGCCGTGGGGGGTACCCTCACACTCTTAGGTGGTCCTTGGCGGATCTGGAAGCCTCAGAGCCCTGTACATAGGAGGACGGGTGGAGCAGCTACAGCTTCTTTCTGTGAGCCAAACCCAGCAGCCTCACTGTGACCCCCCACATATCCCAACTCCTGTCTGTACCTTAGGGTAGCAAGATGCAGGGAAGGGAGGAGCGACAGACCTCCTGGGCCAGGTCTTCCTCTCACTTGCAGGTGCTGGCCTCCCTTTACAGACTGGGTGCCCACAGAATCTCCCTTCTCCCTCTCCCACCCGCAGGTTACTGAGACTTCCCTGGGGCCCCAGTGTGTCCCTCAAAAGTTCATTATTCTAGTTTAGATATCAAACAAGGTTGTAGACCCAGGCAAGCTGGGGATGCTGTGCCTGAGAGGAAAGGCAGTCATCTGGCCCCATGAATCCCAAACTTGCAGTGCTAGTTCCCAGAAGGGCCTGGCACTTGGGCCTGCCTCCACTGGCAGCATGGTGTGGGGGACATTCTGCCTTTCTCCTGACTGCCCCTCCCGACCTGTCAGATTAGTCTTAACTGTCCTTCTTCACTCCTGCGTGCCCAGTCTTACCGTTGCCCAGGACAGGAGGGCCACCTAGAGTGACCCTCGGAGCCAGTTAGACAACTAGAGCTCCCAGATCTGAGACTGTAGCCTCGCGCCTCACGGGCCCCCACACCAGGGCACACATACAGACAAGTTCCGTGAACTCCGCTGCATACTTCTCGGGACGCGTGCAGTCACCCACTAACACACTGAATTCCCCACTGCGCCCCCCCCCCACTCCACTAACGGTACTGTATGCGTCGGTACTGACCGGTACTCACCGAGTTTACGCTCCAGGGAGGACCAAGTTCGCATGGGCCGCAGCGCGCTCACACCGTCCGGTTACGCGCCGCGCTCCGGGTCGGATCCGCGCCCAGGGAGGCGGCCACCCGCGCGCGGCTCGCTCCTGCCCGCAGCTGAGTCGGCACCCTAGCCAGTCGGACCAGCCGCCTCCCTCCGCCGCGCCCGTCAACCTGAGTGTCCGGTGCCCGCAGGCAGCCCGCCCCGCACCTCTGCGCTGAGCTGAGCTCGTCCCGCACTGAGGCTGTCGCCGCGGTTCCCAGGTGCTCGCGCCCGCGTCCGGCTGCTGCGCAGGTTCCCACGTGCCTCGGGGCGCCCGAGCCCGCGCCCCGCCCCGCCCCGCCGTGCGCCCCACCCCTCGGCCCGGCCCGGAGGGGGCGGGCGGACTCTGGACAGACCCTGGCACCACCCCCGCGCGCCGCGATAGCTGGCCGTCACCCTGCCACCCACTTGTGGACGGCGCCGCCGGGAGGGGAGCGGGGAGGGGCGCGGCGACGGTCCCGTAGGCTGGGCGGGCGGGAGACTTGCGCTCGCTCGCAGGAGCCGGGAGCGGGTCTGTGAGACGCCCCGGGTCTGTGAGTTTTACAAGCCTTGCCCTGTGCAGGCTTGGCTTCTGTCGCTGCCCACCGTGGGACATTTGTGTCTACTTGCAGCCTCCGCCCTTCCAGCGTCCCTGGCTTGCCTTGGAGGGACCAGCGTAGGGTACTAAGGGGAGAACGCCGCGCTGGCTGGCTCGCAGGCTCCTGCCCCCCTCCCGCTCCTGAGGGGTCTAAGGGAGACTCCTCTATGTCCCCTTTCGTTCTTTCATCTCACCTGCAGGTCTGTGAACTCCCCATTTTTTCTGTATTATTGAGTTTCTTTTTATTCAGTCCAGGCTGCTTGCCTCTGTAAGTCACAGACTTTGTTTCTGTCCCTTTCCTACCCTGTGAGCTCAGGAGGGCGGGGATCAGTCTGTTCTCCCGGCTGTGTCCGATAGGTCCCAGAAGCCCTCAGTCCTAGAATGTGCTGGTTGGGTGAATGAAGGAGTGGCCTTACCCCACTTACAGTCTAGGAGTCAAGAGTGCAGGCTCCGGACCTCGCTTCTGTATAGACTGAGAGAGACCTTGGCCCAATTCCTGTCCTTTTCAGGACCTTTTTTTCTGAAATGAAGCCAGTCGCACTCATACACCTCCCAGGGTCTATCCATTGTTCTTAGGATGCTCCAAGGGCTGGACAAATGCAGAGCAGGCCTCTTCTGCTGGAAGAAGGGCTCTTCCTGCTGGGCTTCAGATCAGCTGATTATGTGCAAGAGTAGGGTGGACACACAATGTCCTATGGCTGAGCACCTCTGCAGTCTCTTGGAACCTCCACTCAGGACACGCAAAGGGCCCTTGTCCAGCCTCCTTCACCTGTCGTCCACCTGGTACATGCAGCATCCAGGGACATAAGTATCCCCAACACCCTAAATTTTGTTGCTCAGGCCTTAGTGTTCCAGTGTGGGAAAGTCCCGCTGGGCACTGGAGCTCTAGCCAACCCCCCAAAACGATCAAACCTAGGGTCACTGTTATTTCCCCCAGAAGAAAAACATCCCTTGAGTTCCAATATGAGGACCCAGGGCTGGCCCTAATCTGCAGCAAACACACTGGATAGTGGATGGTCTAAGGCTTTGCATCCCCTGCTAAGGTCCAATTTCCTTACTTTACAGCCAAAGAGACTACATCCCTGAAATAAATGGTGTTTGAACTGCCACATCAGTTGACTTGGGCCTGGAAAGCAGAGGAAAGAGCCTTGTTCTTGAAAGCACAATCTTGTCTCATCTCTCCTGTGATTTCTATCTGAGCCCCAGGCGATTCTGCAAAAGAGTAATAGCAATTCTTATTTCCCGGCATGTCTAAAGTTCTTTTTTTCAGAGTTCTGTCCATCATCCATCCTGAGTTTCTCAGTCTTAAGCAGCGAGTATTTCCTCTAATGAGAGGCTGGAAGTTCAGGTTCCCCAACAGCTCTCCAGGCACTTCCGTGATGAGAGTTTGGAGGTTATCAGGTCTAGCACATCCTCAACAGGGCTCCCCTTCATAGGCCCCAGAGAGTTCCTAGTGAGCTTCAATTTAAGCACCTTTGCTTTTATGATTTTGTTGATTTACACTTCCTGGTAGAAATTTTTTGGACGTACACAAAAGATTCTGTGGCTGAAAGAATTTCAAAGCATTGATCCAACCAGGAAGTTGAGGTCCAGTGAGTCACACACAGGCATCTGCCAAAGGGGGTAGAGTAGCATTGAAGAAGCCTCCCCTGAACCCAGCAGGCAAGGCAGGCTAGTGGTGAAGGTTCAGCCAGTGTAATGGTCCCTCCTAGGTGGGTAATGGCACCGTGGAGGCATGGGGAGGGTTCCATTAGCACAGAAGGTCAGGGGGAAGGGCAAAGTCCTGGCCTTGGCTCCCCCCGTGCATTAGGAGGCTTCCTGTCTTTCCAACCTCGCAGAGGCATTTGGCCCACTCAAGCCTTCTTAACTTCCCTTTCTCAACTTCTCTCATCTCCCCTGAGGAAAGCTGCTCTGAAAATCAGTGTTGGGATTAGAGCCTCTCCCTAGCTCAGGCTCCAGCCTGGATGGGGTGATGTCTCTGTCACCCCTCAGTGCCATCCCCTGCTTCACAGGGACCCCAACGCTCTCAAGGTGAAGCCCAGCTTTCCAGCCTGCTACTCCAGGCCTCTCACCCCTGCCTCTCAGTAACCATGATGAGCCCTCACCCACCTCCTGCCTACTGTTTGCTGCTCTCTCTCCCTGCGTGTCCCCTTTACTTTTCTCTGCCTTTGGCACCCACTTGCAGGTTCTCACTCCCCCAGTGGCCATGTTGCTGTCCCTCCCAGTGTCTCAGTATCTATTCCCCTCCATCCCTCTCTCTTTTTTTTTTTTTGTACTGGGAAGCAAACTCAGGGCTTCACACTTGCCAGGCAGGAGCTGTGCTGCTGAGCCTTATTGCCCCCCTTTAAAAGGAAACGCTGGTGAGGATCTCACTGAAGGCAGGCAGGGTCAATCCTATGCATAGTTATGTCCACCACCCAGCATTGTCCTTGTCATGTGGCCAGTTTCTATACCTGTGGTGAATAAGAATTCTTTAGTGATCTCCTTCTCTGTGCTAGCAATCGTGTTAAGCATCTCACTTGATCCTCACCAGGACCCCATGAGCTAGGCATTCCTACTCCCATGTTACATGTAGGAAAACTTCCTCATAAAGAGGAAGTGAAAGTCCAAACTCATACAGTGAGTCTGTGGTGAGCACCCTAAGCCTGGAACTTCACTCTGCTGGGAAGGAAGGCTCTGCTGGGTTCCCAAGTGGTGGTTGGCCCGTAGCTTTGGGACCTACACTGGTGGCTCTGGTTTCATGGAGCTGGGTTGGTTCCAGCAGCTTTGTCTTCCTTGCTGCCTGGATCGCTGCATAGGCCTCCACTGTCCTCCTTTCCCCTATGACCAGGTACTGTGCTCCTCAGATTTCCCAGGCAGGGCCTGGGACTCTGATGCCAAGTGTAGCCTGGCACGCCAGGAGGCAGGTACCCAGGGAGGCAGCCCTGGGGAGCAGGAACCTGGACTAGGTTCTACTTTCCCTGAAGCAGGAGCAGCTATGTAATTTACAGGACCCAAGATAAAATGAAAATGTGTCTCTTGTTCAAAAATTACTAAGTTTCAGCTTATCTTTTACTGCCTGTTGTGCACTACATTGTTTCTCCTCTATGATGCCTGTTTGCCATCACTGCCTCGGAGCCAGCTGAGTATGGACTGAAATCTCTATGAACTGTAAACCAATTGAAACCCTTCTCCTTTAACTTTGGGTGTCAGGTACTTTGTCTGACACTTTGGGGTATCAGCAACAAGAGAAGAATAACTCACATGGGAGTTTTTTTTAAAATCAGAAGTGGAATCATTACTGTGACATTACCTGACCCTGTGGCTCAGAGGCCTTTGGAACTGGCTTGTGGGAAGGAGGACATTTAGGAAAGATTTGGAGATGTTGGTTGCACAAACAGCACTGGGCACTTTAGGGTGTTTTGTATGAGAGACTCTGTTCAGAGCTCAGAAGACCAGAAGCCCAGTAAGACCAGGCACAAGAGGTTTCTGCTGGCAAGAAAGACTGTCTTGGCTGTTGGACTCCAGATAATGTGTGTTACAGCTTGGCAGAAAGTTTGTCTGCATTTTGCTTGTGTTCAGAGGTTTTGCTGAAAGATTCAGAGCTGTTGGCTGTTGGAGAGCTGGGACGTCTTGGGGTATTCTGTCTGGAAGATTCTGGTCAGTGCTCAGATGACCGGAAAACTTATACAGACCAGGCTGGGCAGTTTTCTACTAGGAAGGACTGCACTGGACTCCCGATGACGTGTGTTATGGCTTGGCAGAAAGTTTGTCTGCATTTTGTTCATATAAAGAGACTTTGCCTGAGACTGAGATTAGGGGAAGGGGGCTAATTAATCTTGCAGAAGACATTTCAAAGTGGTCGAATACTGAAGTGGTGCCATGGACACTGTTGGGGGCTTTAAGCCACAGCTATGTTGAGAATCAGGAAAAAGCACAGCAGAATGATTTAAAACATTTTGAATTTGGAAGAAAGGAAGCTCCAGTAAAGGTGTAGACAACAAAGGTAGAGCAAAGCAGCCCTTGATTGCTCAGAAGGAACAGGAGAATAGAAAAGAAGGGCTGAGGACATCACAGGAGTCAACAGGCTTCCCCTCTTTGCAGTCTCAGAGTTGTAAAGGTGAAAGATTTTGCTCTGAGAAGAAAGCCTCAGAGCACTATGTTCCAAATCAGCAGCAGCCTAGGGAAGTTGTTCCAAAATGGCAAAAGCCAAAGAAAGTTGTTTCAAAATGGTGGCAATTTGGGGAAATTATTTCTAGGGATTTGGTTAATAGTCACTGGACTCCTATAGCTAAGAGAGGGAAGACTGGCTACCACTGCTCCTGCTAGCAGCAGACCTTGGCAACATCCACTCAGTTCTAGTTTTAGGCACATGGAAAATGAAAGGGCTGTGGGGTCAGGAGGGCTTCCACCCAGATTTCTGAAGAAGGCCTGGGAGGCCAGGCTGTGTGCCCCTGACAGGACAGTGTGTGAACCTATGAGTTTGAAGCCAAAGGTTCAGTGAAGACCCCAGAAGTTTGGAGAGGCCAGGGGTGTGGGTCATTTAAAGAAGCAGCAAGAAGGAACAGCCCAAGAGATAAACTGTGAGAGCTACAACAGCCCTCAGTGCTGCGGAAGTGGAACCTCCCAACCTGTTTGGAGTTCTCAGCTTGCTACAGATTGTCTTGGATGCTGGAAGTGGACTTGTAGGATTTAATGTTTACCCCGCTGGATTTTGAACTTTCTTTGATCCCATTCCTTTGTATCCCATTGTTTGTGACTTTTGGAATGAAATGTCTGTCTTGTCCCGTGGGAAGTTGGAAATGTTTAGCTTTCTTTTCATTTGTACTTGGGCTTTCAGCTAAGATTTTGCCTTACTCTCAGAGGAGACTTGGGACCTGGACTTTTCAGCGGTGCTGAAACCATTAGGATTCTGGCAATTCTTAGAGATGGGCTAAATGCTTTTTGCATAAAGAGATATGCATTAGTCTTTGGAGGGCCAGGGACAGAACGTTGGTGTTCCCCCAATGCCTCATGCAGATGATGTGAGACTTTCTTCTTCTTAGAGGTTAGTTGCATGTGGACCGTGTGAGGTTGGTGTTAAGGGAGTATGCTAGCTAAACCACCGTGAGTGAGTGATTAGTTTGAGCTTGCCCTTATCTGAATAGGATTAGGTAGTCTAAGTAAGATAAAAGGAGCAAATAGATGCTGTTAAATTTGCTTGTTATCTTTTACTGCCTGGTGCCTTGTTTCTCCTCTGTGATCCCTGTTTGCCATCCCAACTTCAGAGATGGCAGATTATGGACTGAAATCTCTATGAACTGTAAGCCAAATAAAAAAAATTACTAGATTTCAAGATAGGAGCAGTAGAGTATTATACCAAGTATAGAAACTTTTTTTTTTTTTTGAGACAGGGTCTCGCTTTGTAGTTCAGGCTGGCTCTGAGCTCACTATGTAGCCTAGTCAAGCTTCGAACTCAGCAATCCTCCTATCTCTGCCTCCTGAGTGCTGGGATTACAGGCGTGAGCCACCATGCCCGGCACTGTGGTATGTGGTATTGATTGCTGGTGGGCGTGAGTCTCCATGCCCAGCATTGTATGTGGTTACCAGGATCGAACTCAGGATCTTGCACTTGCAAGGCAGACACCGGAACCACTGAGCTAACCCACTGGCCCAAGTATAGAAACTTTTGAAGCATGTCTATACCTATATGGGTCATACTCCCAGGAAGCCCGCTCTGTCCTCCAGTCTTGCTCTGCTCATCTGTCAAATGGGAGCATGGTGGCCACCCGATCAGGCAGCATGAACATGGGAGGTGGGAGGAGTAAGCAGGAGGCCTTGTGAAACAGCATCAAGGCTGGGTAGAGGTCCCCCTGGACATCATTGTTGCTGGTCTCCACATGGAGAGCTGACCGATTCTTGCTGATTTTGATTCCTTATAATAGTGCCCTATTGGACTCAAAGAATCAAAATGTGTCCTTTAGGATTTCACACGGATTCAGTGAGGGGGAAGCCACAGTCAGAGCCCTGGCTTGTCTCTCAGCAAAGCTGGAGTTTCTTGTAATACTGGCAGGGGAGAGAGGGTAGGAGGGAGGTGGAGAGAGGCTGCTCAGGACAAAGAGGGCCACTGTGCTGACACAAAGACCTGACCACAGAGGCCCTATGGGAGCTGGGCCAAACAGATGGACGGAGCTGCATGACTGTCTGTGGTGACTGGGGAGCTGCTCCTGACCCCTCCCTCACTCCCTGCTCCGACCTCCAGAGCCAAGGTCTTCCCCTCCTCTCCCCCCTCCTGCTGGAAGCCTGCTTCATCCCACGTGTGTTCTCAACCCCAGTGAGGGAGGGGCTCAGGTGCAGCTCCTACTTCACAGCCACCCCATCTCTCACAGGAGATGAAACAAGCCTTCAGCATGGTGTTCAAGCCCTTTGTGACCCGCCCTGTTGACTTTTCCACACTTACCCATCCCACTCTTTGTCATCCCCCCACACCGCAGTCACGTGGAGCATCCCGCCATTCTCCTGTGATGCTGCCTGTCACACACAGCCTTGTGTCCACCATGCTTTTCCTTCATCCCAGGGCACCCTTTCCTTCCTTCACAAGCCAGCCAAATTCCACCTCCACCAGCCAGCTCTCTTTTACCCCAACAGTTGGCCTGAAACTCACCTATTGACACATTCATCCTCCCTGGCACAAATGTTGTATTTACCCATTCCCTTTGCCACTCTTTCTGTATTGGCTTGTGTTTTGATCCACAAAGCCAGCCTGGAAGGCGGGGGGCATTTGGTTGGGCCCTATAGGGCGAGTGGACAGGCTATAGAGGGTGACAGTGGAAAGAAAGTCACAAGTATGCAGAGAAGCAATGATATGAACCCTACCCCAAAAGTTTTTCTGGTTCTTGAGTTTATATAGTAAGAAATTTAGAATGCCAGGAGTTAAATGTTCTGGGAATTGTCAATTATAGTTGAGAGATTCAAAAAGGCCAACTCATCAAGGGGTTCATATGCTATACTAAGGAATTTTTGTTTAATTATTTTTAAAAAATCTGCATTTACTTCTTGGTCATATTCACGAAGTAATTAATTTTTGACTTTACCTTTATTATTTCCTTACTCTTTATTACCTTGACAAGTTTTTCCTGTATTTTTTCTATGCTTATCAGAGTGAATGTCTATTTTTTTTTTTTTTGAGATAGGATCTCACTTTGTAGTTCAGGCTGGCCCTGAGCTCACTATGTAGTCCAGGCAAACCTCAAACTCAGCAATCCTCCTGCTTCTGCCTCCCAAGTGCTGGAATTACAGGCATTAGTCACCACTCCCAGCATTGTGGTATGTGGTGCTGACTGCTGGTGGGCATGAGTCACCATGCCCAGTATTTTTGTATGTGGTTACTGAGGATCAAACCAGGGACCTGTGCTTGCTAGGCAGGCACTGGAACCACTGAGCTAAATCTCAGGCCCATGAATGTCTATTTTGTTTATGGTCATTCTTTATAAATAATGTAGGTGTTTAAGGATGTGATTTTCCTACACGATGTTTATTTATTTAGATATGCAAAATTTGCTTTATCATTATTTTATAGCTAGTTGGTAATTTAATTCTTTTTTTAGACAAGGTCTTGCTATATAGTCTAGGCTGGTCTTGAATTTACTATGTAGCCCAGGCTTGTCTCAAACTCACAGTGACTATCCTACCTCAGCCTCTCAAGTGCTAGAATTATAGATGCATGCCACCAGGACCAGCTTTAATAAAATTTTTAATTAGTCTTGATCCAAACAAAACTCTTTTTAGAAGAGCAGCTAGATTTGGAATACTTTATTTTATTTATTGTTTTAAATTTAAATCTATTTTATTTGTGGAAACCCTTATCAAACATGTTATTTCCTTAAAGACAATGTCTCTGAAATAAATCATGGTCAAAGTAAAAGCTCAGGATGACATTTTTCTTAAGTCATTGTATTGTGTGGATGATAAGCAGCAAACATTGATGATGATAAGTGATATATCCAGAGTTACTGGCAAATTTGACTTCTTTCCATTTTTATGCCATCCTGAAAGAAAATCACATGTGTTATATATTATATGAAGGCACATATATCTCACACTAGTCCAGTATGAATATACTATGAATAGTATGTCATAGAATATGTCTATGAATAACCATGTCATAGAGATTAAAAGTGGCTAAGTAAAGACAAATACCAAGATAAAACCTCCCCAGAATGAGCAGTTGAGACACCTGGAAAAACAACTTAGCAAAGAGAAAAAGGAAGCAGAGCACCAGGAGTCAAGAAAGAGCTGACAGGAAAATGAGAAATTATATACTGAACAAACAGAAGACAATGGGGAGAAAAGAATGAAGCATTTTGCACTAATCCCAGGTCCTGTCCTTACATACACAAGATAAGCTCAGAGAGGGTCTGCTGCCCTGGGGAAAGACAGACTGGCAACATCAATCCCAAAGCAGCCCACAGTTGTTGTAAGCTTCAAATAAAGTGTTGGGTTTTACACTGAATGTGACTTGGGATGGCGGGCTAGAGTTGGAGAAGCAATTTATTGCAGTGTCCACCATACTTAGGAGTGATATTATCAAAAGCCTTTTGGAAAGAAATTATTTAAGACTGAGCTACTCTGGAAATCAGAATTTGCAGGAAATTTCAGTGATGTCACCCTACCATAGTGACTGCCAATGCCAAAGAAGAAGGTGGGACAGGATTTGGTATCCACACAGCAAAAAGTGGATGTGGAAACAAAATAAACTCTAACTGTGACTCACTATCCCCAAATCATATCTGGTGGATCCCAATACTATGGCACCCCTGGGAAGAAACTATCCAACCAAATTTTGGATGGACTTCTCTTTTTCTTTTTGAAGGGATAATTTTGTTTTTTAAATTTTTAAAAATTCTTTAATTACATTTTTAATCTCACTTTTCTCTCCTTAGCTTCCTTTTTTCACATTTTATCCCGTTCACTTTTGCCTTCTTCAAGGTTTATTAGTAGTACCATTAAGCTTTGTTAATTTCCAGTTACTTAGTTGATTATACTATTATTACTAAATTATTTTATATTGTTAATGGTGGTATAGTTGTTCTTTGTAGGTATTTACTGAAGGTCAATATTTGGTTTGTCTTTGGGCCTACATTACTATTGCAGATTTCTGTTGTTAAGGGTGGCATTGCTGTAGCTATTATTGGTTCTTATGGCATGTGAATAACTGATTTGTCTTTGACTCTATTGTTATTGCTGATTTATTTCCTATTGTTAATGGTGCTATAGTTATTCTTTTAATTGGCTTTTACTATATGCCAGTATCTCATTTGTCTTTGTGTTACTAACACTTTGCAGTTCGTTTTCTCCTTTCTGACTGGTACTGGAGATCAAACCCCAAGAAAGATTGCACACTAGGAAGACCCTGAAACATTACACTGAAGAGATTAAAGGAGAATACAACAGCGAAACACAATCAAAACCTAGACATATCACAGTGAGATAGAATCTAACCAAAGAGATTTCCACAGTTTCTTTACCATAACTGGTTTTCAATTAAAAAAAAATAGAAACACAAGAAAGGTGCTCCCTAAGGTCCCAAATGTCCCCCCAAATATGTTCTCATGGACACTGAAGTAGAGCAAGCTATAGGAAAAGAACTCAAAAACCAATGTTCAAAATATTTGAAGAGATGAAAGAAGAAATGTGTAAGCAAATGCATAAGAGGATTTAATTAAGCACAGAAAGGAATTTGCCAATAAATTTATTTATCTTTTAGTTCAGTGAGCTAAAAGAAGAAAAAATTGAGTTAGGCAAGACAAGGTAAGGTATGAATGGCCACTCTGGAAAAGAACTGGAAAGTGTGAAAAGAAAGGAAGCAGAGAGCCAGAGATTTAGCTCAGTGGTTCCAGCACCTGCCTCACAAGCACAAGGCCCTGAGTTCGATCCCGATAACCACATACAATGCTGGGTGTGGTGACTCACACCCACCAGCCATCAGTAGCACATACCACAGTGACAGGCATGGTGGCTCAGGCCTGTAATCCCAGCACTCGGGAGGCAGAGGCAGGAGGATTGCTGAGTTCCAGGCTTGCCTGGGCTACATAGTGAGCTGAGGGCCAGCTTGAATTACAAAGTGAGACCCTGTCTCAAAAAAAAAAGAAAGAAAGGAAGCAGAGATAGGCAGATGGAAACTTCAGTGGAAAGCATGGGTAGCAGATTTGACCAATGTGAGAAGCAAGTGTCAGAAATAGAAGACAAACAAGATTATAAACTCAATGATACCCTAAAAATAATAAGACACCATGCAAGAGAGATTCAACAGCTTCAAGATGACTCAAAAAAATGAAAAAGAAAGAAAAAGAAATCATCTTCAGAATTATAAGAATAAAAGAAAAATTAGAAGGCAACTCTAAAGGTATAAAAATTATACACTAAAATCATAGCAGAAAACTTTCCAAATCTAGGGAAAGAATTCGATATTCAAGTACAAGAAAAATATAGAATCCCAAATAACTACAACTAGAAAAGAACCTCCATGTGACACACTGTAATAAAAATTTCAGAGATTTAACAAAAGGAGAGAATATTAAAAGCTTCTAGAGAAAACTATAAAGTAACCTCTAAAGGGAAGCCCATCAGATGTATGGATTTCTTAGCACACATCTCAAAGGTAAGAAAGCTTGTAGTAAAGTTTTCAAGCCCTAGAGAAAATGAACTGTCAACTCAGATTTTTATATCCTGAAAAATTAGCCTTCAAAATTGGCAAAGAAATAGACTTTCTGCATTCCTTTTTTTTTGAGACAGGGTCTTTATAGTTCAGGCTGGCCCTGAATTCAACTGTGTAGCCTAGGGTAACTTGAAACTCACAGCAATTCTTCTGCCTCTGCCTCCCAATTACACTGGAATTACAGACATGAACCACCATGCCCGACATTATGACATGTGGTGCTGGGGTTTGAACTTGGGGCCTTGCACTTGCCAGGCAGACACTGGAACCACTGAGCTAAATTCCCAGCCCAAGAAGTAGACTTTCTATAACAAAGAACTCCTAAAGATATACATGACTACTAACCCAGCATTGCAGAAAAGGGAATCCTAAACACTGAGAGGCCACCAGCATCAACAAACTAAATGCAAAGTGTACATTTAACTGGGAGAGTAGTTAAACAAAAGGGAAACAAAATATAAGAGAACCAGCACTGGAAAAATAATGTAATGACACATTCAATAATAATAACTTACAGTAATAACTCTCAGTGTCAATGTTCTAACCTCACCAATGAAAAGAGAGACCAGCAGATTGGATTAAAACAAAAAAACAAAAAACTTTGGGCCAGAGATTTAGCTCAGTGGTTCCAGTGCCTGCCTCGCAAACCCAAGGTCCTGAGTTTGATCCCAGTAACCACATACAATGCTGGGCATGATGACTCACTCCCACCAGCAATCAATACCACATACCACAGTGCCGAGTGTAGTGGCTCACGCCTGTAATCCCAGCACTCAGGAGGCAGAGACAGGAGGATTGCTGAGTTCCAGACTTGCCTAGGCTACATACTGAGCTCAGAGCCAGCCTGAACTACAAAGCGAGACCCTGTCTCAAAAAAAAAAAAAAAAAAAACCCACAGGGCTAGAGATTTAGCTCAGTGGTTCTGGCAACTGCCTAGCAAGCACAAGGTCCTCAGTTTGATCCCCGATAACTAAATACAACAATACTGGGCGATGTGACTCATGCCCACCAGCAATCAGTACCACACACCACAATACCAGGTGCGGTGGCTCACGCCTGTAATCCCAACACTTGAGAGGTAGAGGCAGGAGGATTTCTAAATTAGAGGCTTGCCTGAGCTACATAGTGAGCTCCGGGCCAGCCTGAACTACAAAGTGAGACCCTGCCTCAAAAACAACAACAACAAAAAGCAAACAAACAAAGAAATAACAAACACAGCCATATATTGCCTACTGGATACAGTTCATCCAAAAGGAAGTCCATAGACTAAAAGTTAAAAGACAGAGAAGGATACTCTATTCATCTGGACCAGGAAAACAAGCAGGATTAGTTATCTTATTTTCAGACACAATAGACTTCAAGCCAAAATTGATCAGAAGAGACAAAGATGACCACTACATACTGATAAGAAGGATAATTCAAAAGGAAGAGATAACAAATGTGTATATTTATGCACCAAATGTCAACACACTCAACTTCATAAAACAAAAACTACTAAACTTAAAAGGACAGGTTATACACCAACACAATCATATGGCGGACTCCAGTACCTTATTCTCACAATTAGAAAGTTCAGCTTGGGCCAGGGATTTAGCTCAGTGGTCCCATCATCTGCCTGGTAAGCATAAAGTCCCAAGTTCCATCCCCAGCACCACATATGACAGTGCTGGGCATGGTGGCTCACACTTGTAATCCCAGCACTTGGGAGGCAGAGGCAGGAGGATTGCTATGAGTTTGAGGTTAGCACAGTGAATTCAGGACCAATCTGAACTACAAAGTGAGACCCTGTCTCAAATAAAAGAAAAAGAAAAGTCAACTAGACCAAAAACAACAACAACACATCAGAATTAAACTACAAAATCGAATAAACTGACTTAACAGATATTTACAGAGTATTGCATCCAACAACAACAGAAAATACACTCTTCTCAGCATATGGAGCTCTGTCCAAAACAGACTATATATTAGGCCATAAAGCATGCTTAAAAATAAATACAAAACAATTGAAATAATTCTCTGCATACTGTCAGGTGATAGTAAAATGAAGCTAGAAATTAATAGAAGCCACAGAAATAAACAAACACATAGAAATTAAATAATATATTACTAAACAGTAAATGGACACAGAAGAAATCAGGGAAGAAATTAAAAAAAAAGAATTCTTCAGGTGCAAATATATATAGGAAAAATTTGGATAAGTGCTATCACTTGATCAAAAAGAGTATGCATTTGGAGATTTGGTAACTACTGCTAAGTTTCTCCTCCTTGGGGTTGGTTCAGTTTACCTTCACCTCAGCAATATATGAATGGCTGGTTCCCATGCCTTACCATCACCGAGACATCCAACAATTAGCTATTTCCCTATGTGATTGGTGAAAAATTATGTCTTAGTATAGCTTTAATTTGGATTTCTCATTGCACTATTTCATAACAAAAAAAATCATTTAAGATGACCTTGCATTTCATTTTCTATTATATCCTGTAGTTATTTTGCAATTGGATGTTGGTCTTATTCATGCAATTGGCTTTTTATACTTTAAGAAGATGCTCTATGCCTCTGTCTCCTGAATTGAAAATGATTTTTCCCAGTTTTTCATTTATCTTTAAGCTTTTACTTAATATTTTATGAACACTTTTAATGTGGAAGTTTTCATTTTCTGTAGTTTAATTTACTAACCTTTTATGAATTCTAGGTTTTGAGTCATATGTAGAAAAGCCTTTTCTATTCCATATTTTGTCCTTATACTTTCTTTTAATACTCTTCTCTCTTTTTATATGTATATTTTAACACTTTTAGATATTTTGTGTAATGTATTTCTTTCTTGTTATATCAAGCTATAATTATGAATATAGAATACTAAATTAAGAAAAATATTAGAGTGATATTTTATGATACTGGGATTAGCAGTAATTGATGACAAAAAGGATAAATAATACAAATATAAAGATAATGTGAGCTATATAAAACTGAAATGTTTTGGGCTGGAGATTTAGCTCAGTGGTTCCTGCACCTGCCTTGCAAGCGCAAGGTCCTGAGTTTGATCCCGGTAACCACATACAATGCTGGGCGTGGTGACTCACATCAACCAGCAATCAGCACCACATACCACAGTGCGGGGCATGGTGGCTTGGGCCTGTCATCCCAGCACTCGGGAGACAGAGACAGGAGGATTGCTGAGTTGGAAGCTTGCCTGGGCTACATAGTGAGCTCAGGGCCAGCCTGAACTACAAAGTGAGACCCTGTCTCAAAAAAAAAAAAAAACTGAAATGTTTTGTGCATCAAAAGACACTGTCAATATAGTAAAAAAGCAGCCCATAGAATGAAAGAAAATATTTGCAAATCATGTATCTCATAAAGAGTTAATATCCACTATTTTAAATAGCTCTTATTAACAACATATTATGCAGTTAAATTTTGTTTTTAAACATGAGAATTTGAGAATCTTTGTCTTTCATAGCATAGTTTAATCACATGGTTTAATTTATTCTATTTCATAACTTACATGGTCTTTTTTTGCTTCCTTATTGCTTTATTTCCTTTGTTCTTTGTCCATACATTCTTTTTCTTTTGTTCCATACATTCTTTTTCTTGTCTTTATTGTCTTTAATGACTGGAAAATAAAAATCAAGTGTGTGATTATATGTATCTTCAGTTAGTCAAACACATGTATTTAAATTCAAGTATATTAAATTACCAAAAACAATAAAATGTGCCACTTACAACAATGCACTGACTGCTTTTCACTAGTCTGCTCTTGTCTGCCTCTCAGATGAGGAAACTAAAACTCAGAGTGCATAAGTAGTTTGCCTGAGGTCACCAGATAATTTGTCCTGATCTGTAGATAAGAAATACAGCAGCATAAACCAGTCAGGGCACTGATGGGCTGAAAGCAAAGAAACCCCATTTGAAAGATACCGCTGAAAGTAAGAGAAGAGTGTGTTCCTCAAAGCAAATCTCCAAGACCTTTGCTATCAATACTTGGAGTTTTGCCAGTCTAATAAATGAAAATCATGTCTCAGTGTAGTTGTGGTTTGCATTTCTCTTATGGGTGAGACCAAACACCTTTTCATGTGTTTGACAGCCATTTGTATTTCTGTTTCTATGAACAGCCTATTCATATCTCTTGCCCTCTTGGGAGCACCCAGCAAATAACCACATGAAAGCTTTGTGCGCTGTTTGTTTTAAAAGTACCAAAGACAAGACTTTGAGTTTTATGCTGTTTCTTGTAAAAAGTCATTTAACCTGAATTCTCGGGACAATTTTCTTCTTCCTCATGCTATACAATCTTTTCCCAGATCCTATTTTGATTGTTTTTTTTTATCTTGATCAGGCAGAAACAAAGACAGGCCAAGCAACCATTTCCTGATCCTCTCAACTTTATGCTGCATTGCTTAATAATAGTGAATGTCTCAATTCCCACCATTAGGTGGGAATTAGACAGTGAGGAGAAGAGAAAAAGAGAAGCTGATGAGTGGGGATGGATTAGGAGAACTGTCTTCATTAACATCAATGACAACAATTAAGTTGGCACTTACATAGCACACTATTTATTTATTTATAAATGTATATGTGTATGTCTATATACCAAATGTGCATATACTCATTTAACAGACACATGTAAATTTCTCATAATTAGTGTGTAATTAGTGTGTAACACAGGTGCTATTACAATTTCCATTTTACAGAGAACAAAGTAAGGCGCTTCCGCAAGTTCACACAGCTATTAACAGATAGAGTTAGAACGCTACTACTTGGCCTTGGAATCCATGCCCTATTCTACTCCAGTTGGGTTAGATAATCATTTCTGTGTTGTTAGGTCTGGCCAAAGGCCCTGCCGGTCAGTATTACTCCTAACTCCCTGAGACAAAAGTAGCCAGTGGAGGTTAGTCTGCCTCGTAGACTATGGAACCATTGGTTCTTTATTCATTTACTCATCTGATTCACACATTCAATAAATATTTGAGTGTTTACTATGTCCCAAGTCCAGTGCTAAGTGTCAGAGTTACCAAAATAAATTAAATATGGTCCTTCTCCTTAAGGAGCTTATAGAAAAGTGAGATGGCAAAATAGGGCACGGTTTAAAGTGGCAGGGAAGGGAGGCAAGGCAAGACCCCCGAACACCTGGGGAGAACTACACATGTGGACTCCTCGTTAGAGCTCGAGCGCACTTCTGATAACACAGTCTAATTGTGATGTAAGCATGGGAAAACACGAAAAAGAGACACACTTCTAACAACTTGCCATCATACCTTCCTCACAGTAAACCCCAGGGCAGATTTTTATCTGTTCTTTTATTTTTATTTATTTTTTCCTGAGCCCAAACTGGCTGTGTGGAGCCCATTTCATTTCCTTATGCTTCCCTTTATTTTTCCCACCTCTAAGAAATGTGAAACTGCCACTGTTTTTGCTTGTTTGTTTAGGACAGAAAAGGACTAAAAAATTGCATCGAAGTGGGGATTCCAGCACCCCAGAACGACCAGTTAATGACACAGTACGACACATGCTGTTCTGTTTCAGAGGGAGAAGCAGCTGTTATGTTATCCAAGAATGTGTTTCTCAATTTATTTAGTTAGTGCAATAACTAGTTAGTGCAATTTCTCCCTTGTACCTTGCCCTCAGCTCTTATCTCTAGCTTATGTAATATCCCTTCAAGTCTTTGTATTTCTGCATGTCTTCCTGACATTCTCTCAGAGTATCCAGATTGGGCTGAAAAATCTTATCTGCTATCTTTTTTTTTTTTCCTTTTGAGACAGGGTCTCGCTTTGTAGTTCAGGCTGGCCCTGAGCCCACTATGTAGCCCAGGCAAGCCTCGAACTCAACAATCCTCCTGCCTCTGCCTCCTGAGTGCTGGGATTACAGGTGTGAGCCACCACGCCCGGCACTGTGGTATGTGGTATTGATTGCTGGTGGGTGTGAGTCTCCACTCCCAGCATTGTATGTGGTTACTGGGATCAAACTCAGGACCTTGCGCTTGTGAGGCAGGCACCGGAACCACGGAGCTAACCCTCCGGCCCCATCTGCTATCTTTTTAAAAAAATTCCAGAAAAGTAACCTTGTCATGAGAGGTGAGGAGACAGACAAGGCTTCTGAGTAGAAAAAATGGCCCTATTAGAATCACCACTCTGGCTGTAGTGTGAAAAATAAGTTGAATGGAGGAGATGAGGAAATCTGCCCAGTCAGGAGACCGACTGCTCAACAGCCCAGGTGGCATGTGAGAGCTGAGCAAATGCTGTGGCTGGGTTCAGGAAGGAGGTGTGAATCCAAGGGATGTTGAGGAAATAGAATTGAGTGGATTATTAATTCATTTGACAATGTTTAATGAGCTGCTAAGGGCCAGGCACTGTGCTAGGTGCCAGGAAGACAGCAGGGAACAGGGTAAGCATGCTCTCTGCCTTTGCTCAGTTTAGGGTTGGGGGAGACGGATGGTTGGAGCCTTTCTGATAAAAGGTTCCACAGGAGAAGTGCAGGAAATACAGAACAGAAGTTGGCATGTGAGAGAGGGGAGGAGGAGTCCTGAGGAGTAGAGGGTGATGTCATTGTCTAAACTAGGAAAGCTGAATAGGCGGAACCCTCCGGGGGTCTCTTTGGGTCTCCCAAGGCCAGGACAGGAGCAGGAGAGATGGTGAGCAAACCACTGCTGAGGGAGTAATAGTCATCAGCCTCTGAATACTGTGTAGTCTCCAGCCTGGCCTTGAAAGAGGAAGGTGCAGAGTGGTCCAGAAAGAAACTCAAAGTGTCAGGAAGCCCAGTGGTTACTCAATGCCCACAAACTGTCAGCCCCTTCCCTGTTACCCAACACACTGTGTGAGGCACCCATGACTCTCCCGGTGCCCAGTGACCAGTCATATATTTAGGCTTGGGTATTGGGTGACCCAGCATAACCCTAGCTATTCTGGAGGTTGTCAGAGGCCATCCTGGAGCTGGCAGACAGATAAGAATCAGTTCTATAAAGACACCAGGTAGGTGTCCCCTGGTGTGGGCCCTTCCTTTGACCCCAACATTTCCCTGTATGTCTCTGCCTCAGCAACAGGCCCCTAGGTTGAGGTCTGCTCAGCGAAGGAACTGGTCATTATATTGAGTCATATTATATATGAGTCCCCAGTGCTCAGCCAGGACAGTCTCTTCCTGGAGCATAAGATGCAAAATTCTTCTGGAGTTTGTTCAGAGAGAGCTGCACCCAGATGAGTAGGAGCTCATCTCCCCACCCCTAGGAGGAAGCCCACCAGGAGCTACTCAAACACCTGTGCTATAGTCCTTTTTACCTATGGTTCTGGGGCTTGAACCCTGGGGCTCATGCATGCTGGGAAAGTGCTTTACCACTGAGCTACGTCCTTAGCCCAAGTGTCCTATTCTTGGCATGTGCCAGTACACCACAGTTACGTGTCTGAGCAGGTGTGCTGCAGGTCTGAAAGCATCTAACCCAGGGTGGTGAAGGTGCCAGTCACTGCCCACCACCACTTCTCCCCCATCAATATCTGAGAGCCTTGAACATGTACGATCTGGGAATCTGAAGGGTAAAAAGTTTCTCTCATCATGTTGTCTGCCTGCCTCTTGGTGAAGTACCATTTGTCCTATCTAAGCCTTAATCACAATCACTTCCACAACAGGAATTCCTGGGACCAGACACCTGCCTTCTGTGACTTCTCTGAGAACTTCCTGTCTACCGAGAAAGATAGAGAACCCCTCCTTCTTGCCAGGGATCAGAACAACCCACAGGAGCGAGGGCAGGGGTAAGGGTAAAGTCTTTGCAACCACCTCTCTGGCACCCTGCTATCCCCAAGGGGAAAGGAAGTGAACAGGAAGTCCCTTCTCCAAAGCCACAGTTAGTGTCATCACAGCAATAACCAGACTGTCAGTGGGCCCACGTCAAGGCCAAGAAGGGCATAAGCAGGCCGCTTTCCCCAAGCAGGAAGCTAAGTGTCATTGACTATCTTGAGACAGTAGGTCAAAATGACTGAAAGCACTTCTGTTATAGACAAGCGATGTGACTTCGTCCTTAATCTTTCTGAACATCCGTTTTCTTGTAGGTAAAATGAGATATTATTGACCTGGCCAGTGGGTGCACAGATGAAAGGGCTATGAGGGAGGGTGGCCCAGCACAGCATGGAGGAAGTGCTCAGCGAATGTAGGTTCTTGGAAGAACTCAGTATGTCACTCTTGGCTTCTTGGGATCCCCTCCAGGGAGCCCACCTTCCCTGCCAGGGCTGGAGCCCTGCATGCCAGAGCTGACAACAGCAGCCTGTTGTCGACTCAGAAGCAGACAGGCCTGCTCCACCCAGCCGGATGCACAGCTCAGTTGGCTACACCACTCTTGTGGCTCCCCACCCTGAGGATCTTTTCTACCTGACAGCAGCCCTATCTCTCCTTCCTTCTCTAGAACCACTTATTTGTACAGCTCTTCAAGCAGAAATTAGGTGTTTACCGAAATTTCCCAAGTGTCTTCTGGGAACAGGGCCTTGTATAGAGATCTACTGAGGGCAGAGACAGGGCGGAGAGAATCAAACAGCCAGCCTAGGGCTGGGCAGGAAGTGGCCAGGCAGGAGCTGCAGCCCACTTTCAAGTCAGCCACGGCTCTGCCAGTACAATCTGGCCCCAAGGATTAAATAGCATTTTGTTTTTGTCTGATTCTTGAAATAATGCCCTTTCATTGCAGAGAATTTGAAAAGCACTGAAAAATATAAAACAGAGAAAAAAACACTCCTGCCCACCCTGATTTACATGGGTAATGGATGTTAGGAGTTTGAGGAGTTGTCTATGCATTCTCACCTAGTTGTGATGTTATGTATAATCTTGGGTCCTGCTTTTCTTATTCACTCTAATAACACAAAAATTTTCCTGTTTTTCTTTTTTCAAGCCAGCCCATCATTTAACAAAAAGTCCTGAACTTCAATGGAGATTTAGCTGCCCCTTCCTAGGACAGAATGGTGCTGGCAGTAGTCAGAAGAAGGAAGAGGGAGGAGAGGAAGAGAAGAAAAAGAGGAAGAAAAGTGTTAGGAGACAAGACCAAAACCAAGCACATCCCTTCTCTCTGCTCCTCTCCTGCTGCTTCCTGCTAACTATTTCTCAGTATCAGGGTCATCGCCTGACTTAGAGTCACTCGGGCCCACCTGATATTCTTCTGTGTCTTTCACTTGCTCACTCCACCTACCCAACTCAAAAGAGAAGGGAGCTGGGATAAAGGCCTCCCCTCCAGGGCCGGTCCTGTGTGCCATGGGCAGCAAAGATCCTGCCCCAGACACCCTGCTTCCACTTGGCTCCTCTGTTCGCTTTCATGTGATCTGACTTCTAGACCTTCGTAGCCTGGTCGCTTTCTCTTGGCTCAGAGAGGCTCAGCAAGTCAGAGGCTCTAGAGCTCCTGGACGGTCTGGTGGATCCAGAGCAGGTATGGCCAGTCTCTTTCTCTGCTCTGGTTGCTGGGCCTCTGTTAAGGCAGTCTACCTTTACTTGTGTTTATTTGTCAGCCACCACACTGGCTTAGGTGGCACTTGAGGTCAGTTTGACTTCTTAGTTCCTTTTTATACTATTGTTAATAAATCAATTCTTCCATATCCTATGCTTGGAAAATCTTTTAAAGAAACCACATGTAAGAATTGATACTTTGTCCTCTTTGTAGGTTGCATTATGATGTTCAGATTGTGTTCCTGGCTTCTTGTCATGGGTGAACTTGATAAATGCACATCCTGGCTTTATCTGACTTATCAATAAGAGGTTACCACGAACTTAGCCCAAGGCAGAACTCCCTCTTCACGAGCCTCAGTCCATAATCAGAGCCACAGTTTGATCAGCTTGCCAAAAATCTGTGAAGAAATATCACCTCTTAAAAAAATCTAGTCATGCGTTATCAGATACTTAAAGAGTTGAAATCAGATACTCAAACAGATACTCTTAAAGGAACGTCCCTATTACAGGAACGTTCATAGCAGCATTATTGACAATAGCCACAAGGTAGATAAAGCCCAAGTGTTCATTAACTGATGAGTGGATAAATAAAATATGTGCTGTGCATAAAATGAAGTATTAGCTGTAAATAGCTTTGATATATACACCATAATGTGGAGGGACCTCAAAAGCGTTATGCCAAGTGAAAGAAGCCAGAAATGAAAGGCCTCATATAATGTGATTTCATTTAAATGAAATCTCCATAGAGAGAGAAAACTGATTGCTGGTTACCAGAGGCTGGGAAAGAAGGAGACAGGGAGGGACTGTTAATGGTTACAAGGTTTTCTTTTGTGGTGATTAAAATGTGTTGGAGCTAGATATAGGTGATGGTTGCACAACACTGTGTATGTAGTAAATGCCACCGCCTTACATACTATGAAATGGTTAATGTTGTGTTATGTGCATTTCATTTCATTAAAAATATTTTTTTCAAAAGAAAAAACCCAATTGTGCCTTCCACAGACAATGTTGCACTGGGTACTGGTGACACTGAGATCCAACAGAGCTGGTTTCTAGAGCCCAAAGCCTGAGAAGCTGAATTGGGGTTGTTGAATCCAGAATTCAAACATTTCCCTCCAAGAATCGCTTTCTCTGTGGATTATTTTTCACTGGTAGATGTGATCAGGTGATCAGCACTGTGTAGACTTCGGGAGGCAGTACTCTGCTACCTCTGGGACATGCACATGCAGAATTTAAGTAACTTTGCCCTGGAGATGCCTGACCACCATTGCCTCAGCCATGTGATCAAGCTCAATATCAACAGCCATAAGCCATGTTGATAGCTCATATCTTTCACATGGTGCGTTGAGAATAGCACTCTCCCTCTATGATTTTCTGCATGAGAACTCAGGACTCCCGCACAATCATGAGAAAAAATATCAGATAAACGCAAATCAAGGAATAATCTAGAAAATATCTGACCAACCTCAAAACAGTGAAGGTCATGAAAAATAAGAAAGTCCTAGCAACTGTCTCAGAAAGAGAGCAGGTAAGAAGATGTCATGACTAAATGTAATGTGGACCCTGGACAGAAAAAAGCATATGAAATAAAAATGAAAGAAATGAAACAAAAATACAAACTTCAGTTACCTAATGATATAACAATATTGGCTCAGTAGCTGTGATGACTACAAGATATTAACAATACTTGTGAGGCTGAGGGAGGAGGATCATCACTAGTTTAGTCAGCCTGGGCTACATAGTGAGTTGAAGGCCAGCCTAAACTTCATAATGAAAGGTGTCTCAAAAAGAAAAAAAAATGTTAACAATGGAAGACACTGAATGGGAACCAGTGATAATCCTATACACTATCTTTACAACCCCCCTAACCACTGTACTTGAGATTGAACATAAGGCCTCATACATGGTAGGCAAGCATGCTACCATGGAGGTACGTCCTCAGGCCTTTTTATTTTTTATTTTGAGATAAGGTTTTGCTCAGTTGCCCAGGCTTGGCCTCATGACTCGGCCTCCTGTACAGCTGGGATTGCAGATATGGGCCACTAAGCCTGGCTAACATACTTTTAAAATTCTTAAAATGGCTATAAGGCAGCTAGCTATTCAGAGATGAAAATGTGGGAGGTGAACAGAGCGTGACCTACTAAACAGGTACGTGGATATAGTATCATTGTTATCCAGGTACTAAGACAGTCCACGAAATATATAAGGTCTTGTCTAATTGCTACCCTCCCATTCAAGTCCACAAGCTGCCTTTCTCTGACTAACCTCAACTTGGATGCACTTTGTAGACACTAATGCCCTAAAGCCCACTCTAAGAAGGTCAAGGGCCTCTCTTAAGTAGCTGTAGGACCCCACAGTAGTCAGTTTCCTAGGCCGTGGCCACATGCCTTCCATAGGGGAGTTCCACCAGGAAGAACTTTAGATGAGCCATTTGACTGCCTGTTCACAGGGGTATGGCCTCCCCACCTCATGGCTATGTACTAAGTCAAGAATCTAGGAGGAATATCTTAATCAGGTATGATATCCTTGGACTCTCCCGCCCACTAACGAGGGGTCATTTTCTTGTCTACTGAGCAGGCATTCCACAGTTAGTACATAAACATCTCACAGGTTCCCAGGGCTGCTCTCAGACACAAGGGCAGGTCAGGGAGTGGTCAGAAGAATGGTTTACAATAGATAGCCTATGGTTCAAATCTCGTTTATCATTTCCTAATTTGCTTAAGCCCTGTGATCCTTGGTTTCTACACTGTAAAGTAAGAGTAATAATAATAATGTGTATTTTATGGGGGTGTTGGTACAAGATAATCATCCAGATATGATACACTGAAATAACATTTCCAGGTCCCGTCATCTTTCAGGTGGCACATGGGCACTGTTGGAATAGAAAGGAGGCTGCTCTGGGCAGTGAGTGTACACGAGTGCCTCCTGCTCACCGCACCCCCCCATCCCTCATGAACCTTCAGACAAATGACATGAATGTGGGGTTGAAAGCCCTCTTCTCTGAGCTTTCCACAACCTCCCATTTTGAAGACTAGCCCTCCCTCCTCTAGATGTGTGTGTTCTCTGTGATTCTTCCAGAATTCCAGTATTGCATGGATTCTGTCATGCCCAGAGGGACAACTCAGACCAAAGCTCCTCCAGAAAATCTAGCAGAGGGCCAGAAAGTTCTGAACATCAGTCATCTTGACCTTTCCTCCCTTAAACCTTGAGGTTCTCTTTTCCCAAGCCCTTAGATTACAGGTCAGGTAAGGGGGGGGGGCGGTTCTTTATAGAATTTGTACCTCTATATCTTGTCTCCGTAATGGAGAAGTTCCCTATAGGACATATTGCCTCATATTCTCATCTCTCTTAAGTGCAAAGGTAAAGGTCAAGGCCAACGACTCTCTTAAATGCTGGTCCTCATAGCTGTTCTGCGTTTCCCAAAGGAAGGTATCACTTCTTGGTTAAGGAAAGTTATTGTCATTGCCAATGATGATTCTATAGTCACTACCAAGAGTCACCACCTTTACCATAGCATCATCACCATACCAAACACTGCTCTCACAATGCCTTTAATGATAATTGTAACTTATTAAGCAGATGTAATGCATTGAGTATAACCCAGATATTGAAATGAGAGCTTTCCATACGTAATCTTAATTGGATCATCTCAAGTCCACTCTTCCTACACAGTCCTGTTTAGTCCTGATGCCAAGAGTGCAAACCCTTCTGTCTTTCTTCCAATAAGCAATTGCATTTATATATTTGTAACTGTGAGTCTTGCAAGGACAAATCCAGAAAGGTCATCCAGGAAATGAGAGGGCCTCAGGAGAGGGGGTAGACCTGAGGACCCGAGCTAAGAGCCGGAATGACCTTGGGACATAAGGAACTCAGAGGGTTCTAACAGGGGATGAGGACTTTCAACAGGCTTCAGGTTCCTTCAGGGTGCTTGAATGGAGCTCAGGAGATGTTCATAGGCTCTAGAGGAGTGACGCATGCTATCAAGGCCATAAAACCATTAGGGATATAAAAGTCCAAAATACAGGAAGACTGACTAGATCCTGGAGCCTAGGAGAAAAGGAAGAAGTGACAGTTTTCCTTTGTGAAGCTTACTAGTTAGGAAATTGTGGAAGAATAGCGGTCAAGGCCTTGTGCATGTCTATACCCGACAGTGCTTCATATTCTGCAGGGTCATTATCAGGTGAATCAGCATTAAAGTGCCCAGTGATTATCCCACTGAGGAGCTGCCTTGCCCCAAGCACATCTGGAGAAGTCAGAGAAGCCCAGGAGGTCTGAGTTGTGGGTTGATACAGCCTGAGCTTCTGGGTCCCATGCGGTGTGCTAGACGTTAGCCTTTCAGTTGATGGTCTCTGAGGGGCTCAAATGATTTGGCCAGGGGCAGCTGAAGTGGTGGAGCACTTGAAGTGTCAGGGCAGCTGCAGTTATACCATTGTGTGCTGACTGCATCAGCCTCGATATGCTCTGACATCCATTAGGTGCCTGGAATATAGTAGGTGCTTACTGAGTACACAAATGAGAGGAGGAAAGATCCCTGACTTGTGGTCCAGCAGAGGATGCAGAATCCCTGCAAAACCCTGAAGGATCTTGACCTGCAGTAGCTTCTGATCTTGGCTGTTAGATTCTCCAAGGGGGTGAAACACTTGGGACCTGGTGGAGGTGACACGTGTGAGCCCGGGCTACAGAGGAATGCATGTGGGCACATGTGTGCACAGGGCTCAGCTGTCCCAAGAGTGCTGGAAACATGATTTAGGGCCTGGTGTCAGATTGCAGGACGGGTGGGGAGATTGGGGAAATGGCCAACAAGGTTTGGGAGGCACTGGCCTCTTCTTGCCTTCCTGCTTCTTTCCCTCGTTCCAGAGTTTACTTCCTCTGGGCAAGGGCCACTGCAGAATTTCGCAAGCAAGTAACAGCTCTGATGACGTCTGTAATATAAATTGCGAAGATCTAAATGAGATAAAGCTGGAGTGACTTCCTAAGTGCCCCAATAAATAACATCTCAGAAATTACTCCATAAAAAATAGGGGAAGTTGGGCCGGAGGGTTAGCTCAGTGGTTCCGGTGCCTGCCTCACAAACGCAAGGTCCTGAGTTTGATCCCCGGTAACCACATACAATGCTGGGCATGAAGACTCACGCCCATCAGCAATCAATACCACATACCACAGTGCCGGGTGTGGTGGCTCATGCCTGTAATCCCAGCACTCGGGAGGCAGAGGCAGGAGGAGAGACCCTGTCTCAAAAAAAAAAAAAGGGGGAAAGCTCAGAAGGAACTTCAGTGTTAGATAAAACTTGGTTGAAATCCTGGATGGCCACTTACTAGCATCTGAACTCCTTGAGTCTATTTCTTCTTTAATCTGGGCACTTGAGATAATGTCTGTACCGAATCTGCCTTATTCAGCCCAGGCTTGGTGAGGGTTAGGTAGACAGTCCTGCCATTGTCATGACGTTGCTCCAAAAACATGGCTGGGAAGGGGCCTTGGCAAACATGCCCAAATCACAGTGACCCCAGTGAGAAAATCACTCAACTCTTTTCATATTGCACAGTGATTGTGATGACTAAAATGCCCTGAGCACTATGCAGACAGAAAAGCCAGAAAGAACAATGTGGTGTGGCGGGTCTTCCCAGAGCCTTTGGGAGCAGCCATGCTGTGTGAGTGTCTTTCCCTGGCCCCAGTTCAATCAATCCATCTCCCATGACAAGTTCTCAGCTCAGCGCTCAAGGGGACAATGGAGAGGAAGATCCAGTCCCTGTCCTCTGGAAATGCAGAAGCTTACGAGGCAGGCTGAGCTCATGAGCTATGGTGTGCCACGATGCCAAGTCTTCCGGTTCATGGGGCCACAGTGCTAATTAGAGCTGTTGCTAATTCAGGCTGTTTGCATGGTGGCCCCTTGGCCTTGTCCCCAATGATTGTCCTCCATGCCAGACACATCTCTGATCTCATCTTTCACAGCACACAGCCCAGGCTTTTTGCACGGTGTCTCCATCAGCAAGGCCCTCCATCCAAGGCACCTCCCTCAGCATTCTCATTACTCCACATGGACTCGCTGAAGCCCACTCTGTAGTAAGGCCTGGACAATCAGAGCATGGCACCCTGCTGCTTGGAGCCTCGGTCATGTGGATGATCTGTCCCTGTGAGATGGCAATTAGCTTCCCGTTTTGTGACTGTAGCTCTGTGTTCCCCAGTGGGCTATGTGTTCCATGGAAGCAGGGCTACGTCTGGTCTTGATGAATGCAGTGAGTATTCAGAACTTACTACCGGAAGGGTGTTACAGCTGATAGCACCTCGGGAACCCAGAAGAGGTGGTCGGGGTGCTAAGGGAGAGCCAAGGGAAGGCTCCTGAAGGAGGCTGTGGGGAGCTGATAGAAGAGAGAAGCGTCAGGGCTATGGAAGGCCATGGGGATGGGAGTATACAGGGCTCTTCAGGAGACATGGGCAGGAGAGGTGGTGGAGTGAGCTACAAGTAGGACCGAGGAGTTCAGGTGCTGCCTTTTGGGGTGTTGGGGTCTATGTAGCTCTCAGCACCTTCTCCCCCTGGTTCTCCCTCTCCCACCCCCTACCCTCCAACAAAACATCTGAGAAGTGCAGAGAGCGAGAGCTCTGGTTGACTGAGAGGCTAAGACCTTCCCTGCTGAAGTCCCAGGTCCAATAAACTTCCCACCTAGAGATGTCAGATAAAATACAAGACACTCAGTGAAACCTGAATTTTAGATAGATAATGAGTAATTCTTTAACTTAAAAAATGTTTGGGACATGCTTAGACTAAACATTATCCACTCCTTCTCTGAAATTGAAATTTCACAGAGCTTTCTGATTTTTCACTTGCTAAACCTTGCAACTCCTCGTTTGAGAATCTGTCACTTGCTCTTGTCACGAGCTCCCAGGGAACACCTTGGATTGTGGGACTCCTCCAACAGACTTTTCAGAGCAGAAATTTTGGGCTACAAAGAACAAGAAAATTATCTAGCTCATCAGTCCCACCCGGACCAGGAAGCCAGGCCCCAGAGGGCACTGGCAAGTCCTTGGCATCTCTCAGTAGATTAGCTGCAAGCTTGGCTTTCTAGAAAGCAGAAGGACTTTCGTGGGGAGTCACTTAGGAAAGGCCAGGGTCTGCTCAGCCATCGCTCTTGAGTGAGGCGAGGCAGGGAATCTCCAGGTTCCCGGCCCTCCCCAAACTGTTCTGGGATCCTAAGGCCTCCTGCCAGGGTAGATGTGGCCCAGTGTGAATGTTGTGGGGCTCCCCACTTCACCTGGCCCTGAGGAGGAACACAGTGGCCTGAGCTGAGGAGGCTGGGCGGCCCAGTGCAAAGCTCAGGGCCTTGTGTCAGGCAGCTCCTCTAGAACCAGGAGGAAATTGGGGCAAGAGGGACCCACGAGATAGCCCAGCTGCTGTTCTGAAAGAGAAACTGAGGCACCGGCAGTGGGGCTATGGTTGCTGAATCAGAATCACCCAGCCATTCAGGCCTACAGGACTTTATCTTCAAATGGCCATTCTTTGTTCTCTGCTGAAAATGTCCACTTGACGCTGCTCTGTTTCTTTATCTCCCTTTTCCCTCTTTGGCATTATATTACGTATTGACTTATGTAATGACAGTGTCTGTTAGCACATAAATCCTGACCACGGTGTGCAGGTCACAGAACAGCGCCCCACACTGAGGAGGTGCTTACTCAGCCATCTTTTACCTCATGCAGCACGTGGGTGGCGCCCAGCCCCCACCCTCAGGAGAGCATCCCAGCATTCACCTGAAGACTGACTCTGTGCCTCCTGTGCCCTCTGCCCTCCTGGGCTTACAGCTTAGCCTCCATCCAGGATAAGATACACAGCACAGGGCAGTGATGCACTCATAGACAGGGATGGGCTCTCACCTGCCTGCCCTGTGTTCACACTGGGACCACGGCCTGGGAGTTCACCTGAGCCACAATGACCTTTAGGACTTCCAACTCGGCCACTCATGCCTTCTCCCTACCCCTCTCCATGCCCCGACCTTAGTGCTAGTCATTTTTCCCTATCCCTTACCATGGGGCCCCATATGCTCTCCTCCCCTCCCCTCCTATCCTGCCCTGAGGCCTAAGCTCAAGTCCTCTCTGTCTTGCTAGGGCCTCAGAGACTGTCCCCAGGATGTTTTAAAGTCGACCAGAGAATTAAAAGAACAAAACAAAACAACAACAACAAAAAACACTTAGGGCTGGGTTAGATAGATCTTGTTAGCTGTGTTGAAATCACATACAATTGTTACTATCTTGTGGTGCTAAGGACTGAACTCAGAGCTGGGCCCCTGCTTGGGCGGTTTCTCAACCACTGAGTGACATCCAGCCTCACCCAGAGAATGTTATTCAGGGAAAAATCTGCCCCAGCTGGTCCCCCAGGCCTCTGACCAGTCCAGCTATTGCCTTTCAGATGCCTTCTCTTCGGCCCAAAGCAGAGCTCTCTGTCTTTCTCCAGACCTGTTCTGTCAACTTCAACAAGGATACCTACAGCCACTAGTCACCTGGCCAGAAATCACCAAGCTTCCTCTCATTCCCTTCTGCCCTACCCGAAGCCTCGCTGGTCCTGGCCACCCCTCTGCTTCCTCCTCCCCATATAGACCTCAGAAGCAGAGGAGTCCTTAATACTCTTCTGTCTGCCTCACTGCGCACTCCTCAGAGCTCCAGAAAGGGGTTCTAGTGGCAGCAAACCCAACTGTGCCACTCTCATGCTCAGAATCCTTCCGTGCTCCTATCGCTTTCATGGTAAATTCTAGCTCCTTGACCCGACCCTTCGCGATCTAGACCTTACCCGTCTCAGCTCACTGCACCCTGCCACCTGCTGCCTGCTGAGCACACTCCAGCTCGCTGCCTGTGCTCAAGGTGGTCCTTCCTGTACGCCCCCCACCTCGTGTTTTTGAGACAGGGTCTTGCTTTGTAGTTCAGGCTGGCCCTCAGCTCACTATGTAGCCCAGGCAAGCCTCGAAGTCAGCAATCCTTCTGCCTCTGCCTCCCGAGTGCTGGGATTACAGGTGTGAGCCATCTCACCCGGCATTGTGGTGTGTGGCACTGATTGCTGGTGGGCGTGAGTCACCACACCCAGTATTGTGGTATGTGGTTACGGGAGATTGAACTAGGGACCCTGTGTTTGCAAGGCAAATGCCAAACCACTGAGCTAAATCCCTAGCCCTCTCCTGTCTGTTCTTTAGATTCCTCCACCTTCTATCACCTGGAGAGTCCAGCTGGGGAATCAGCTCATTACCCAAGGAAGCTAGATAAACACAGCTCTTCGCTGGGAGCCTATGTGCGTGTTTAGAGTCAGTCAACATTATATTTATTTATGTACCCATAGCTCGGGCCGTTAAATATTTACTAAGTACCAGCCATATGACCAAAGCCTAAGGGTGCACGTAACACCCACCCACCTCCCCCTGCACATGTGGGCCAGGGAACTTCAGGGACCAGAGTGAGCTAGGGTGAGCCCACTTGAGTTCAGAGGAGGGAAATAAAGAAAACTCAGCACCCCACCCAGCCAGTCCTCCAGGGAGAGGGGGCTCACAGGACACGGATTGGCAGGAAGAGGGACCCGAAGTGGGATGTATTTAGAGACCACAGTGAGAAGGGCCTGGTGGGAGTCTGGGACAGAGGCAGCAGGGGGTGGAGGTGGGGAAGGGAGGCCCCCCCCCTGTGTCCCTGCTGGTGTTTCTCTTCACTTCAGCCCAGCTGGGCTTCAGGGTCTCTTCCTCCTTCCCCCGCGGGTAAGCACTGGGAGCTCTGCGTTCTCCTCCGGGGGAAGCTGGCGTCCATGCTGCATGCAGCACATCGCCTGTGTGGACAGAGCACATCCTGAGCTCCCGACGGGCCTTCCAGCCTCCTCTCATATCCACCCCTCCCAGCCAGTCTGTGTCACCAGAGGGAGAAAACCGAGAGCCTGAATGGAGACCACAGAGCTCCATTCCGTTGCCCTCAAAGTCTAAAATCCTCCCTCTGGCAATGGGCTTATCCAGACCTTCTGCTCCGGCCCCCTGAGAGCCCAGCAACGCACGGTGCCTCAAGGAATCTATTTGCATTACTGTTTGGGAAGGACCTTGAGAGTGGTCCTCTCCAGACAGAGGCCTCTGTGCCGTCTTGCTCTCATGAGCTGTTTTAGGTGCTGAGCCGCTCTGCCTTGCCACTCACTCGGGTTACGGAGCCCAACCGGAAAGGGGGGAGCCCAAGCTCCAGGATCATCTCTGCTGGTCATTCTCTGTGTGGCTCTGGACCAACATCTTAGTGTCTCTGGTCTTTCTGTAGTTGACTGAGTGCTGAGCTGGAAAGTCTCCCAGGGCCCTTTCTATCCTGAGCTCTCTATCTTCGTAGCTTTCAGACAGGATTTCATTTGTCTGTTTCAGGGAGTATGCCAGGCTGGGAGCAGGACCGGTTCCCAGTCCATTCTTCTGGTCTGCGGACTGGGGAGGGCAGAAAGGGAACAAGGATTCTGTTTCATCTCTTGCAGCCAAAGCCGAGGCGAGCTTGGCCTGCTCCCCCGAGACCCCAGCTGACCCCAGGGCCGAGTGCTGGGAACTGCCACAGGTTGAGCTAGACAGCTGTCAAGCCAGCCCTAAAATTAGCCCCCACAGCAGAGGGAGCAGGGAGCTGGCGCAGGCTTCAGGCTCCCGTGGTCCCAAGGGACTGAGCCCGTCCCTCACTCAAGACAGAGGAGGTCAGAGTCCCAGGAGTCACCTTCCGTGATGCTGGGTGGGAAGAGGCACAAACTTGACCAACATGTTTCAGAGAGTCTCTGAAGGGCAGGAGGCTGCCCTGGGGTGGCTTCCAGCCACAGCCCTTCAGAGCCCTGAGGTACAGGGAGGGGCTTGTTACTCACGTCCTCCTGGAACAGTGTTACGGGGACTGTCCTCTGAGGCTGGGCTGGACAACCTGGAAGCTTAGTGCCAACTCCTAAGAGCAGAGGTGGAGCCAGGAGACAGACCAGCCTGATAAAGAGCCCAACCCAAAGCCAGCTGCCTCTGAGTCGGCTGGGAACGCAGTTCCACTTGCTCCCTTCCTCTGCCTGGGCGCTCTAAGGATCTTACTACAATACAGATTCTGATGCAGAAGGTCTAAAGCAGATGAGAGATTCTTCAATATTCTCATACAGGCCAGACTTGGCAGCCTGTAATACTGCCACTCGGGAGGCTGAGACAGGAGGCTTATAAGTTTGAGGTCAGTCTGGATACAAAGTAAGACTCTGTCTCAAAAAAAAAAAAAAAAAAAAAAAAGATGGTAGGGCCAGGGATTTAGTGCAGTGGTTCCTACATCTACCTAGCAAGGGCAAGGTCCCTGGTTTGATCCCCGGTAACCACAGACAACAATATCGGGTGTGGTGTAAACAGTACCACGTACCATGTACCACAATGCCGGGTAATGCTCATGCCTGTAATCCCAGCTCTTGGGAGCCAGAGGCAGGAGGATTGTTGTGAGTTCGAGGCTTGTGTGGGCTACACAGTGAGCTCAGGGCCAGCCTGAACTACAAAGCAAGACCCTGTCTCAAAAAACAAAACAAAAAAAAACAAGCGAAAAGATGCTAACAAGGTCCCAGAGTGGTCTGCTGATGGCAGAAAAGCCATTTCCTGGCCAGACAGGATAGGCAGACTAAGGCTTGGCTCCTGGACCCACCTGGCTTAGGTAACCTCTGCCTCCTACCAGAAAGCCTGACACAGACACAAACCCAGGTGCAGGGTCTGTCAGGCGGCTGGCTGTTGGTGTGGATGACGATCCTTATGCCTCTCTGCACACTGCATGTGCCATAACTAGTTACATGTGTAGAGTATCCTAGGATACCTGTACACAATTTTTTTTTTTTTAAAAAAGGAGCTTGCAATGCCGGACGTGGTGGCTCACGCCTGTAATCCCAGCACTCGGGAGGCAGAGACAGGAGGATTGCTGAGTTCGTGGCGGCTTGCCTGGGCACCATAGTGAGCTCAGGGCCAGCCTGAACTACAACGCGAGACCCTGTCTCAAAAAGCAAAAAAAAAAAAAGGAGCTTGAAGGTATTGAAATTGAACCAAGAAATGAATAGAAATAAACTAGCCAACAACAACTACAACAAGTAGCTAAACTTAAGCACTAAGCCAGAGCAAGGCACACAGAATGTTATATATAATTCAATGTTAATTAAATATCTTGGGCGGGGGATTCAGCTCAAGTGGTACTATGGCTACCTTGGAAGCACAAGAGTCCAAGTTCAATCCTGGATAACACATAAAAAAATAGAAAAGAAAATCTTAATGATCTTTATACTACCAGTGAGATGACAACACTGAGGTCCAGAGAGGTTGAGTGACTTGCTGAAGGTCATACAGCTCATAAGGAGCAGGCAGGGCTGGGTACCATTTTCACCTGTGTCTGTCAGTGCACCCACCTCGGTGAATGTGAGGCTTGAGAACCTGTGTGACTGTGTGCTCGGGGGATGCAGGAGGAGAGCAGAGGATGGGGAAGAGGAGGTGAGAGTCATGCACATGATTCAGCTGGGAGCTTTGCCTGGGTGGGGAGACAGGAGAGAGAAGAGCGAAGGGACGAGCCTGGGCCTGCGCCCTCACGCTGGCAAGCCAGCTGCCACTGCCCCTTCTGCGGCAGGAACGGAACATTTGCCGCAGAAGTCTGGGCTGCGAGAAAGGAATGTGAGGGCACCACTGGGCACCCGGTTCGGGGGTTCCTGGCGTACAGTAGGTGCTCCGGATGTGCGCCTGGCCCGTCTTTCTCCTTGTGACGCCCACAACTGACGCACTGTTGTGGGCGTGACCTGCGGCCTGGCTGGCTGCTACCAGAAAGAGAACATCCTGAGCAGATCCAGGGACAAGTGAGAGCGTGGCCCAGAGAGCTGTGATGGGGGGTCACAACTCAGAGACCCCAGGAGGAGGCAGATGTGGGAAGGGGGCTTACAGCTTGGCCTCTGCCCTGGCAGAAGCTGGCAAGCCAGCAAGGCTGGAGAGGCCCTGGCAGGAATGCAAACACCCAGGCCCTTGACTCAGCCTTCTGCTATGCCAGACGCATCGGCCCTCTCAGTCCTCTAGGTCATGCCCCCTGGGGACCAGATCTCTTCTGGGCTGGGCCGGATATAGGGCTGGGCCTTCCGAAGTCCCTGGTGACTCATTTGCTCTTTCTCCTTGCCCAAGTCTGATCTTGCTCTGCGACCTGAGGCTGCCCCTGTCCAGGAGCTACTGGAGTCAGCCGCCGCAAAGTGTCCCTGGGCAGACCCCTTACCCATAGGCTGTGTGTCATCAGAGATTTGCTGCTACTTCTGTAAGATAATGAGCTGTCTACCATAGGTCTGGGTGGGACTCAGAATGGAAAGGTGCCCAAGCAGGTGCTGGGAAGTGGAGCCCAAAGCACCCTGTTGATGCGGGCTGTCTCACGGTGGGAGATGGGACTGGAGCACTTGTGGTTCCTGATGACGCACTGAGCCCACCTCCTTCGTTTTCCGTATGAAGAGTCTGAGGGCAAGAGAAGGAAGTGACCAGGCCGGCGTCACTCAGAGAAGGGACACAGAGCCGACCCAGCCGCCCGCTTGCATTACTGATGAATTTCCGAGGCGGTTGTGGAAGGCTGGCTCCGACGCCCCCGTGTGGCAGCAGAGGAGAAGAGCGGGGCTAGTGAATACAAGGAAGACAGACTCCCTGGAGGGGCCGTGCTTCCATGAGGTGCCTGCCCTACCTGGGCAATCGGTAAAGGATCTCCCCAGGTACACAGCCTCCGTTCCCACTGGTTACTCCAACCCAGTATAAGTCTTGTGTACCAGTCTAGGAGCTCTTCAAGGAGAAAGCGAGGTCCGACCTGTCATATCACTATGGCTTCGCGAAGGTTTGAGCCCAACTGAACTCAGTACAAATGGAAGGAAAAACGGCGTGGGGTGTGGACAGAGATTCATGCGGAAGAATGCTCACTGAATCGATGTTTGTAAAAGAAAATATTGTGTTGATAATTGAAGTGGGTGATGGGTGCAGCGGTTCTTTACACTGTTCAATTCACTTTTGTGTGTTCGAAATGTTTTGAGACAAAGGAACTAATAGAAAACAGAAAGGTCAAACAGTAGTAATCTAAATAAATTATGATGCAGCTGTGCAAAGGAATAATGTCTAGAGACATTAAAATGCTGTCTTGGAGTTTTCTGTTCCCAGTTATAATAGCTTTATTGATATATATAATTCATAAGCCATGTAATTCACCCATTGAAAGTATACAATTCAGTTGTTTTTAGTATATTTCTCCGTGTTCTGCTACCATCACCAATTGATGATATAACATTTTAATTTTCTCCAGAAAAACTTCGTACCAAAGAACAGTAGCTCTCCATCTCTCCCCAACCCTCCCTTCCCCCACCCACAAGTGTGTTCTTGATCTCTACAAATTTGCCTGTTCAGGACATTTAATGTAAGTAGAATCATATGATATGTGAACTGTGTCTGGTGTTTTAAAGTTAGCATAGTATTTTAAAGGTTCATCTGTGCTGAAGCATGGATCAGTACTTCTTTCCTTTCTGTGACTGAATAATATCCCATTATGTGTACATCTTATCGATCCATTCATTAATTGATGGATATTCTGGGTGGAATAACCTTCCAATGACTGTCCACATGCAAGTTTTTTTAAAAATATGGATGCATGTTTTCATTTGTCTTAAATATTTACCTAGCAGTAAAATTTCTGGATCTCATGGTAACTCTATGCCTAACTATTTGAAGAACTGCTGGGCTATTTCCGAAATGCACCATTTGCATTCCCATCAGTGGGGTACGAAGGTCCCACTTGGCCACATCTGCTGTTATCCGTCCTTTCAATTCTAGAGAGGGTGGCCCTTCTCATTCTTAAAGACATGGAAAATATTATTAGTGTAAGGTTAGATTTTTAAAAGCAAGATATACGTCTACAGAAACCAAACTTGGATACAATCTACCAAAATGTTAATATAGTTATCTTTGGCAATTCTGAGTGATTTTTCAATTCCTTTCTAAATTTTTGACAATGTGGATGTGCACTGATGTGGGGAAAACCCTAAATTATAAAAGAAGAGAATAGACAACAAAAATGTTAACAGATGTTCAAATAAACTGACATAAGACACTAAAAATGTAATGAACAAAGCTTATTAAAGGCCAGTGTGCAGGACCATGGTCTGGGTACTTGGTGGGGGTGTCTGATGCCAGGGTGTGTCTAAAACCTGGGTAGGGGCATCTAGGAAAAGAATGATCACTTTCATGGGTCTGTGCCCTGCAGCTGTCTGAACTCTGAAGCAAGAGGAAGACTTGGACTCAAGGGACAAATTGTAGACTGGCGGTGAGAGGAGCAGAATCCAGTTACAAGCTGCACACAGACAATGTCACAGGAGGTGGAGAGGAGGTAGGAGTGACCCTTGCTCTGCTGTAGCTTGAGGGACTTTGTCTAGTGCTGAGAACAATCTCTGAAATGGCCCAGCAACCTCTCTTGTGGGGTGCTGTGTGACTCAAAGAAGATAGGAGAGTGAGGCAGCCTCCAGCAAGAGGTGATCCTATAGCAGGTGATTAGTGTTCTGCGAGTAAGCCTGAGAGGCCAGGTGGCATTGGGGGGAGAGGCTGGGGGGGGGCTAGATACGGAGGGACTCCATGCTTGCCTTTGAAGAAAGGAGGGCTGACACAGGCTAGGGATGACCTCTCTGGCAAAAGCCCCTGGGATGCTGTGCATAGTGGTGCACACCTGTAATCCCACCACTAGGCATGCTGAGGCAGTAAGTTTGAGGCCCGCTTAGGCCACATAGTGAATTCAAGACCAGTGTGAACTACACAGTGAGACCCTGTCTCAAAAACAGACAAGAATTAAATTGTGTCATATACTGGTACAAATTCACAATATCAAGTGTGATCATGATATGTGTATATACAGTGTACCAATAAAGACAAAAATTTTTAAAACAAATAAAAACCAGAAAAAGAAGCTGGAATAGGGGTGGAGCACTGTAGGGAGGGCCACATAGCCCAATCACAACAGAAGTCACCACTGTAAAGATGCAAATATCTCTGGAAGAGAGGGTAAGCACCCACACTGTTGTCTGTCTGTCTCTGTCTTTCACTGTTGGACATTGAGCTCAGGGCTTTCACACTGAGCTACATCCACAGTTCTTTCATTATTTTTTTATTTTTGATACAAGGTCTTGCTAAGTCACTAAGTTGTCCACGCTGGGCTCAAACTTATGACTCTCCTTGCCTGGAGTGTCTACTCTGGTCACTTAGACAGATGCAGACTTGAGCAGGGAGCCCTGTGGGTCCTCCTTCCCCACCTCTCTCACAAGTGATCCCTCAGGGCTATGCGGTTAGAATAGGAGGAGGGACAACATTTTTTTTTTCTTTCCTTTCCTCTCTGTTTTTCTCAAGCTTTCTATGCCAGCCAAGTACTATGCTGCATTTATTACCCCAGTAAGCGGCGCACTCTACTGGTGCCACTTTTGTTTGTTTGTTTTTCCATTCTGTAGGTTGTCTTTTCCTTCACTTGGTTGTTATCTTCATTGTGCAGAAGCTTTCTAACTTAATATGGTCCCATTTGTTGAATCTCTGTACTATTTTTTTTTTCCTTTTGGAGACAGGGTCTCACTTTTGTAGTTCAGGCTGGCCCTGAGCTCACTATGTAGCCCAGGCAAGCCTGGAACTCAGCAATCCTCCTGTCTCTGCCTCCCGAGTGCTGGGATTACAGGCGTGAGCCACCACGCCCAGCTCTGTACTATTTCTTGTGCAGTTGGAGTTCTGTTCAGAATGTCCTTGCTGACATCTTTGTCTTTGAGCATTTTACCTATTCAATCATCCAGCAGATCAAGTGTTTGTTTTAATATTTAGACCTTTGATCCATTTTGATTTTATTACATGGTGAAAGATATGGACCTAGATTCAATCTTGTGCATGTGCATAGTCAGTTTTCCAGACATCATTAAATAAAGAGGCTAGTTTTCTTCTAGCACATTTTAAACCCTTTTTCCCCCCAAATCAGATAGCTAATAGTGACTAAAATTGTTTGTGCATTTGCTATTCTTCTCTATTAATCCATATGTCATTTTTAAGAAATCAATACCATGTTGAGGTTTTTCTGCTTGCTTCCTTCCTTCCTCTTTTATTCCTCCCTCCCTCCCTCCCACTTTCCCTTCCTTCCTTCTTTCCTTCCTTCCTTCCTTCCTTCCTTCCTTCCTTCCTTCCTTCCTTCCTTCCTTCCTTCCTTTTTCTGGTACTGGGGATCAAACTCAGGACCTTGCATGACCAGGCAGGCACAGTACCACTGAGCTACATCCCCAGCTGTATATCAACTTGGAAGTATGACTGTTTTGACAGTATTGGTTCTGCCTATCTTGGAACAGCGGGGTGTATCGTTTCAAACATTTTTTATTAATATATATTTGGCACAGATATCAATCACATTCATTATAGGGAATTTGTCCCTGTGCATAATATATATTAATTTTTTTGAGACAGGGTCTCGTTTTATAGTTCAGGATGGCCCTGAGCTCACTACGTAGCCCAGGCAAGCCTCGAACTCAGCAATCCTCCTGCCTCTGCCTTGCAAGTGCTGGGATTACTGGCGTGAGACACCACGCCTGGCATTGCGGTATGTGGTTACTGGGGATGAAATTTGGGACCTTGCGCTTGCAAGGGAGACGCTGGAACCACTAAGTTAAATCTCTGGCCCCTTAATTCTTTTAAAAAATGGTTCCTTTTCCCTCCCTTCAATGCTTCTTCCCCTGCCCATTTACAAAGGCTTTGTTTCCTCATTTTCCCTCCATTCTCTTTTTTTCCCTTTTCTTCTCCTTTCTTCCTCCTCCCCCTCTTTGTTCCCTGTCCCATTTGAACATATTTTTCCTACTTGCTAATATCTATACTCCATTCTGCTCCTTATTTACACTTTGTGTTTCTCATGCAAAAGAAATCATGTGCTTTTTAAAATTGTGTGTCAGATTTATTTCACTTAAGATTATGATTTTGAAGTGCATACATTTTTCTATGCTTTTTACAGCAAAGTAATACTTTAAATACCACATTTTCTTTACCTATTCATCTGTTGATAGATTTAGTTATTATAAATTGTGCTGCTATAAACATGGGTGTGCATCTATCACTATGGTGTGGTACTTTTAAATCTTTTAGGAAGATACCTAGGAGAGGAATATCTGGGAAAAATGGTACTTCTAAGTCTAGGTTCATGAAGATCTCCACACTGATTTTTTAGTATATGTGCTGCCGAAGCGAGCACTCCACACTGATTTTAATAGCAGTAATAACAGTTTACACTCTCACCAGGAATGGAGAAGTGTTCCTTTTCCCCCACAGCTTTGCCAGCATTTATTATTGATTGATTTCTTGATGCCATCATTCTTTCTGGAGTTAGATGGAATCTGTGTTGTTTTAATTTTCATTTCTTGAATAACCAGTGATCTTCTGATTAGGTCTTTAAATTTGGGGAGGGCTGATTTTTTAAAAGTTCATTATATAGTTTAGATGTTAGTTTTTTGTTTCAGAAGTAGATGGTAAAATTTTTTTTCTCATTCTGTGGGTTGTCTCTCATTGCTGCTAATTTCCTTTGCTGTGCAAAAACTTTTAATTTGATGTGATCCCAGTTGTTCTTTCTTTATATTTCCTGTGCAATTTTGTTCATAAAGTCTTTGCCTACTCCTATGCCTTCCAGGGTTTCACCTATTTTATCTTCCAGAAAATTGTGTTTGTTTTTATAATTAGATCTTTGATCCATTCTAATTTTAGTTCAGTGCATAGTGGCAGATATAATCTAGGTTCATTTTTCAACATGTGGGAAGCCAGTTTTCTCAGCACCATTTATTAAAGAGACTACCTTTCTTCCTGTGAAGCTGTTTGGACCCTCTGTCACTTTGTCAAAGAAAAAGTGGCTGAGTGTGTTTCCTTATTCCTGCATTTCTTATTTTGTTCCATTAATCTTTGGGTCTGTTTTTGTGTTTTTGCCAGTACCATGCTGTTTTTATCACAGTAGCTTTGTAACGTAACTTCAAACTGGGAGTTATGATGTCCCTGCCTTGACCTAGTTGCCCAGAATTGACTTTGCTGCTCTAGGTCTCTTCTGATTCCATATAAGTTTTAGGAATGTCTTCTCTAGTTCTGTGAGGTATGCTGTTGGTATTTTCATTAAGACTGCATTAAAACCAACTTTGGAAGTATGGTCATTTTCGCTATGTTGGTTTTACTCTATTTTCATCATATTACCTATCCAAGAACATGGGACATCTTTCCATTTTCTGATATCCATTTTGATCTCCTTTTTCAGAGTACTATAGTTTTCAATGTATAAGCCCTTCATTTCCTTTGTTAGACTGACTCTTAAATATTTCATTTTTCTTGATACTATTGTGAAAGGTGTTGTTTTCTTAATTTCTCACTTAGTGAGTTTGTTATTTGTATATAGAAATGCTACTGATTTTTTTTTTGAGACAAAGTCTTACTATACAGTTCAGGTTGTCCTTGAACTCATTTTGTATCCTGGGCTGGACTTGAGTTTACAGTAATCCTACCGCTCAGCCTCTTGAGTGCTAGGAGCTATTGGGTTTTTTTTTTTTTTTTTTTTTTTTTTTTTTTTTTTTTTTTTTTTTTTTTTTTTTTTTTTTTTTTTTTTTTTTTTTTTTTTTTTTTTTTTTTTTTTTTTTTTTTTTTTTTTTTTTTTTTTTTTTTTTTTTTTTTTTTTTTTTTTTTTTTTTTTTTTTTTTTTTTTTTTTTT
>PVIC010002484.1:0-77073 GCA_004025085.1 Thryonomys swinderianus
GATTTGCATAAAACATATTTGAGCTACTTTTATCATTCTTACTTTTTATCTGATAAAACAGAATCAGAGTATTTAACATTTCCTTAAGGATGATACAACTATGAGCAGAGGATTTGAATATATCTTGTGTCAGACATTACAAATTAGACATTAGACCTTATGAGGTAATGTATGGTTGAGATGTTTTTATATGGTTATAAAATAAGTATATATTAAGAGAGAAGTTCTATTTAGATTTTTCCAAAATCTTCAACTATTCATATAAAATTTTAAAAAATAAAATTATTATTTCAATATTCCCAAACTCTGCCTTTTTTAGACAAATACAGAAAACATGTGATCTTACTGTTTTGTGTCCTTGTAATGAAATGCCTCAGAATAAATATTTTATAAGAAAAATGTTTTATGTAACATACTTCTGAACATCCAAGGGCGTGGTACTGATCCCTTATGGTGCTACTGAGCTCATACGACCTGAGAACACGGCGGATGGTCCTGCATGCCCAGAACACGTGACAGAAAGGAAAATTATGTAAGTGAACCCACAGGAAAAGAAAGCAAAACTCACTTGTAGCCTTTGTTTCATAGAATCTAATCCAGTCCTGCAAGAGCAGCAATGCATTTTCTCTATTACACTTAATGTGTTGCCTTAATAAAAGCATTAATTCCTCTTAAAATCTCCTTCATCTTTTGAGCCAGGATCATGTTCTTCTTGGCATGTGGATGCCTTACACAATAAATAGGACTATATAGGAGAGGCTGGTCACTTGTCCTTCTACAGGATTCTTCTACGATCAAATTCTGATGTTGAGCTCCATATTCTCTAATAAAATATTTGTCATTTCTGCCCCATGTTCCGAGATTTCCCAGTTCAAGACAACTTTCTCTGTTTTCTTTAGTCAGGCATTAGTAAAAATAACTACTTCTCTATCAACCCAATGGATATGTTAGTAGTGAGAGTAAGCAGTGCCTGAAATAAGAAGTAAAACGCTGAGATGTTGAACAGTTTTTTTCCCTGGAAAGCAGACACTGAAAACAGAGTCAAGAGCACAAAGAGGCACAAGGTGGGGGCACAATCTGTGATATTTTTATTAGGGTTTACTTAAGAAATTAATCTAGCAGAAAAAGTGTATCTTAGCCAGGGCAGCAATGCAGATTTTTTCAAAAATATAAATTAAAATGAATGCAAAGAAATAAAACACATAGTTGTTAAATTTCAGTGCTATACTTTTGATGGATAGTAAAAAACTGGAAGGCTTAAGAAACTAAATAGGAAGGCCCAAGGGCCTTGTTTTGTATCTTACAATGAAGCTCTCATTTCCCACAGGAGGAGAAAATTTTAAGTGACTGAATGTTTAACTGAGGAAGCTTTTTGTTCTTTCCAAGTTAGGACTCAAGGAAATATTTAACCCTTGGACACCATATGGGGATGCAGACACTGGATAAATGTCCTGTCTCTGCTCATTATGAGTTTTAAGTACTCTATCAAAGACTTTTCTTCAAAGAAGGAAAGTTTCTCTTCAACATCTGCACCCATGCTGTCAGTTTGGGAGAGGCTAGGCAGAGAAAAAAAAGAGACAGACCATCCCCAAAGGAATTGTAAGACTGTTTCTGTGGTGTCAGCAGCATGCAGGAGACCAGGGTTCCCCTGAGACCCTGGAATATATGCGCTTCTGGTCCATGCTCCCAGAGGCTAAGACTGACGAAGGGCGAAAATATGGATCTGGAGGTGTAGGTTGAATAATTACCCTTTTGTAAATTGAATTCTTTATTGGTACATTTTACATACAGCTCACAATCACACTCAACATTGGGGAAGTTGTACCAGTATATGACATGAGTTCATTCTCATTTTTACCCATATCCCAACCCACCCCCTATATACATGTCCTTTCTTTTTCTTTTCAAATCATGTTTATTCCTTGCTCTCATTTCTTTTCCCTGTCACATTCCCTTTGAATATTTCTTATTTCACAATTATCTCTACCTAGGGAATATTTTGGCCTTTGTGCCCCTAAAATGTCCTAGTTGAAAAGAATATCTTTGTTTCCCTTTCATATTTGGAGAATCTAACAATGTGATTCATAATTATCTCTAAGTCATGTCACATTGTTTTAGATCTCCAGAGAAAGTGGAGTTGTTTAAATGCTCTAACTGATGTTCAAGGAAGACCTATATGTAATTGGCAGCAAATAAAAACTCCAAATAGCAAATATTTATGGAGTTTATAGTGAATTTCTAAATGTACAAGAGTCCACAGGTATCAGTAACTTTGTAGCCACCTAGTCTGAAATAAATGGATCAAGGGAATTCTCTACATTATGGCTAGATTTGGTCTTAGTTTTCTCTTTCTGAAACAAAATACTCAACACCAGAAAACAATGCTTGAGAAAAACGGAAGACCAGAGTTCCTCCAAAGAGAACAGTGGGCATTCCTGCAACTGTGAGCCGCTCCCTCTCCAATGGGAGCAGCTAAGTTTTTATTAGAAAAAATAGCCTCAATAAAGCTTCTCTTGGGAAAATAACAGCATGAACTCCTACCCTCCTGTGTTCCTGGTATGCCTTTCCAACAATTCCTAGTTGGGTCTTCCATCCCCACAACCAATCTGACAACATTCAGCTGTGTGTTACCACCCAAACTGACAATTCATTAATCCCCCATAGGAATATTTTCAACATCTATAATTCACTAACCTAGTGCTGAGATTTAGCTCAGTGGCTCTGATCCTGCCATGCAAGCCCAGAGTCATGAGCTCAATCCTTGGTATCAAACATACACACGTATACACACACACACACAGAGATAGAATTTAATAGCCTAGCAAAGACCCATGGTAGATGCAGACTCAAAAACTTTACCTCTGAGGGAAAAGCAAAAGAACACCCAATATATCAGGAGGCTGCAACAATGAAGGTAAAATGTTCACTATGGTTACCAGGAACTTCAGGAGCAACTCTACACAGGCTAAAAATGAAGATAAGGTCACAGAACTTGGGCTACTAATGGCAGTGGAGAACATAGGTCTTTGAAAGCCACTGAAAGCTTCATAGAGATTTAATTTTTTAACAATGTGATCAAATTTGCCATTGAGATGGTTTGAAGAGTTTTATAGAAAGTAGAAAGTAGGATCTTCAAGTGCAAAAGGCTGAGTTGGTGCTATTTAAGGTAATCATAACATAACACATAGTTAAATAAAAGGAAACTGAGAGAACACAGGCCAAAAACATGATGAAAGTAATCATGAATTTTCCAGTTTCTGAAGTTTTCATTCCTGACTCAGATCAGATCTATAGGAAGAAATAGCAACATCATGACAAGAATACACTCGAATATTGGTACAAGTTTTTCTCCAAATATTCACTTTCTAATGTGACAATGGAAAGCACAAAGAACCTTGTCTGAAAAGTTAATAATTATTAAATATAGGATCTGAGGTGGCATTAGGTCTCAGATACATGAAGTACTCCAGGCCCCTACTCTTGGTAAATCTGAGTTCTTCTGTCAAACACAAAATGAAGCCCTTGCAAAATCCACCCTTTATTGGTTTCAGTACATAGGTGAATTGATAGCCATTTCATCAGTTTCTAACAGTTAACTGAAATTAATACAATTTGTACTTGGAGTGACAGGTACATGGAGATTTTGGAAGATAACAAAGAAAAGTGTAAGTAGAAGTCTCTAAAATTTTATCTGATAGATACACTAGGAATCATATATCATGATAGATACTAGTGAAACACTTAAATCTCTAAGGAAGGGAAAAGAGACTGTCCTTACTGTATGCCAATTTGATAGATCTCTAATGAAACCAGGTGTGTGTGTGTGTGTGTGTGTGTGTGTGTGTGTGTGTGTGTGTGTGTGCGGTCTGAGTCTTCCACTGACCTACTGGAATGACAACCACCATGTGTAAAGGTGTTACTTTCATAGCCATAATCTCTCCAAAACAAATACTGATCATTGTATCTTGTATTCCCTACCACAACAAGCATATAAAACACCGCCAAACATCTTAAATATTTGTACACAATAAATATTGTTACCCATATACATACTTCCCCGGATCTCACATGAAGTTATAGAGTCTGCTTTCTTTGAATATAATGAGGAACTAGAAACACCTCTTCAGTATGGTCCGTCTTTAAGGTGGTCTACACTTCAGTGGCCTCTAAGGTTTTGGAAGGTAAACCGTGGACTATGGAGTGAGGGGAAGTCCTCTTTAGTAGGATCAAAGTGTTATTCCCAATGAAAGGCCCTATTCTTTGTGGTTCAAAATTACATGTCTTGAAGGATATGCTGTAATTCACCTGTGACACACTACAGTCTGAGCACTTACAATGGTACACATCAGAAGGTGAGTCCTGTCAGAGCTTCAACCTCTGGCAGTTCCAGCTGCAAATTTCTTGGGTGGCTAAAACAGTAAACGTCAGACAGAACACAAACAGAACAAAATGATGTAAAGAAAGTTGCATCAGCATTCTGCCTTCAATTCTCATAAAGTCTATATGGTAAATCCGTTAAACCCAGAGGAAATAAGGAAAATTACTGATGCTTTACTTAGCCATAATTACTGAAAAATGTTGATTTCAGCAAAATCTGCAGAGTGACCACATTGCAGCTACACTGAAACGTAGCCTGGGATGGTACCACAGCATCTGAGGCAGTGGCTCAGTGTGGGAAGATCAGTTACTGAAAGGAGGAATTTTCAGGAGGTGCCAGGAGTGAAAGCTGAAGATCAGACACAAGCCGGCCCGAAACAGAGACTGATAGATATGAAGAGTGTTAGCCGAACCCTAAGATCTTTACATAACTTGTGAATATGAACTAGAAAATACTCACCACAGAAAAGCATCTATACAGCCAAGCAGATATAAGCAACTCAGCCAGTTGTTGTTAGCCAGATTTTATCAGTAAGAACTGAGTAAAGACAATCTCGTTACTCCACCTATGTATGTAAAATAGAGACTTGCACATAACACCTCAAGGAAATCAGATATTTTCCAATATCTTGGAGCAGTTGTTGTGTTGGTTTCACAGGGATACGTGTTTGTCTCAGGTCCACATGCACTGCCTGCTAGTTGAGCCTCAAGGAACTTGAGCATAGGGAACACCAGTGCACAGGCATGAAGTTCCATGGAATGGATCATTAGCATGGAAACCCAGTTACAATGAAAAAAATGATGAACTGATAATATATATATATATATTATATATATATATATATATTATGTATAGTACTGAGCCACTCAAAAATAGCTATACCTATAGAGAGCTCAAATGACCTTGTGAAAGTGTAACCAAATTTTAGTTTGGCTCAATATTTTAAGGATTCGACTTCATCAGACTCTCAGAATCATGCATTTCCCTGTATGCTCAGTAAGATAATTACATGTGTGCACCAATCAGAGCAGAGATTTCACCCTCAGTGGTCCTTCAGATAACTTATGTTTCTCTTTCTCACAACTCAGGACTCTGTTGGGATAGAAGTACTGGTTCTAAAGAGGACTCTTTTCATGGGGAACAATAGGCAGGAAGAACTCCTTCCTATTTGGGACCTTTAATTCCAATAGTGCAACATTATTGGATTAACATATATCTTAACAGATAAGTAAGGCATATTTCTTCATGTGGCCAGGAGGGTCACGGTGATTTGTCCTTGGCTACTATTTGATCCCTTTATTGTTTCTCTCTGTCACTGAATCCCTGCTGTGCTTCATGGCTATCAGGAATTAAACATGTTCTCTCTTTCTCCATAAAGTTATTTCCCTGGAGCTTGCCAACCGTGGACTGAATCTCTTCATATCATGAGCTACACAACACATTTCCTTCTTTATTTGTGGGTCTCAAGTATTGCATCTCAGGAATAAGAATTAGACTAATAAAATAAGTATCAGAAAAGTGCAATTATTGCCATGACTGGCCCTGGCCATGTTGTTTAGAAACACTTAGAATCAGTGTGAGGAATGAGTTTGGAAGAGTTTGCAGGAATGGGGTAAAGAAACCCAAGGATACTAAAAGCAGAACCTGATGGGTGATTGTGGTCAGAACTCAGAAGACCAGAACACAGATAAGAATATAAACAGTAAAGTCAAGACACAGAACTCCTCAGGTGGGAACAAAAACACCATTTTGGCATTTGGAGTAGACATCATGCATGTTCCAGTCTGGCAGAAAATAGGTGGGCGTTCTTCTGTTTCCTAAGGCTAAAGAAGACTGAGAAGAAGAGTGGTGGATTAACAATTTCAATACAGAAGATTTTAAGACAGTTTAATGTTCAGGCTGTGGCATAGGCATTGCTAGCTTGTTTTAGCCAGAATTTTAATGAGAATTGGGGGTAAAACAGAGCAGAAAAAATTGAAAAACATATTTTGGCTCAGAAGAACTCATGTGTAAATTTAGGGCCAAGAATTTATGGTTGCTCGACAGATTAGTGTAGATTAGTGTTCTTTGTACAGAGACAAAAAGAAAGATATTTTAAAGGCAGCTCAGAAATCAACAAGGCCTCATATTTTGCAGGATAAAGGGTGAAAACATGAATCTTTTTAAAGAAGGTAGTCTTTTGTTTAAAGAATGGTGTTTCCTAGAGAGCCCCCACCCTGGGCTTCCTTTCACCTTACTCAGATATCCAGATAGTTTATCACCGTGGTCCAGGTGAGCCTAATGCACACAGTGACAACAGACATTGACATTGTCCACACGATGCAGGTGTGTGGGTACTCAGTATGCAAGAGGCTTGGGTCCAGGTAACTTCTGCCAAGATTTAAAAAGAAGGCCTAGTATTACGCAAACGGAGCCCTCAAACAGCACTGCATAAACCAGTGGGAAAGAAACCACAGGTACAGTGGCATTCTGGGAAATTAGAGATGTTGGATGCATTTACGTGTTTTTAACTTGTTTTAGGTTCATTTTTTTTTCTATCCCCTAATTTCTTTCTTTCTTTCTTTATTTCTCTTGAGACAGGGTCTTGCTTTGTAGTTCAGGCTGGTCCTGAGTTCACTATGTAGCCCAGGCAAGCTGCCGCGAACTCAGCAATCCTCCTATCTCTGCCTCCCGAGTGCTGGGATGACAGGAGTGAGCCACCACGCCCGGCACTATAGTATGTGGCATTGATTGCAGGTGGACGTGAGTCACCACGCCCAGCATTGTATGTGGTTACCAGGGATTGAACTCAGGACCTTGCGCTTGCGAGTCAGGCACTGGAACCACTGAGCTAAATCTCTGGCCCCTTTCTTTCCTTCTTTCTTTCTCTCTCTTTCTTTCTTTCTTTCTTTCTTTCTTTCTTTCTTTCTTTCTTTCTTTCTTTCTGGAATATGAAAGTTTACAACATCCCATTGTACCTTGGGATTATGTAATATTTAAAAGTTTTTCCAAGGTTAACCTTTGAGTTTGTTCTATATCTCAGAATTCAGAATGGATTTAGATTTAGGCTTTTGAAAGTGCTGAGACTGTCGAGATTTGGGGAAAGGGATTATTATGATTCTGGTTGTACACAGGATATCTATAGTATATTAAGCTCAATTGTTAACTGTTATTTTTTTTATTTTGAGATTAAAAGTAGTTGAAGATGTGCTTTGGTGTAAGGTTGATGGCTTCTGCGTACTCCCCATAAGTCCTTATATCTCAATTTTGTTTGACTGAGAAAATTTCATGTATTATGAAGAATGCTTCTTTGTGAGTCTAGATGGGTTACAGCATAGATGAGCCCTTGTCCCTTCCTCTCTGATGCCACTTCCCTTCTCTGATTCAAGGCTGTCAAGAAGTGTCTTTGCTTTGGCACCTTGAATTGTTCTGCCTTGGAACTGGGTACACATGTACAGAATATCCTGAATCATCGAGCTAAATTGATAGTTTCCTATTTTAAATTATGACGATGCAATGTGCCACAGCAACAGGAAAACTCCCAGAGCATTTTGGAGGATATTTAATATAGATACTTTTTATATCATGGGCAAAGGGAAAATATGCAAAACTCAGATGATACACTTGGTTGTGACAGTACCATGTGTGTGTGGGTTTGTGTGTATGTATTGTAAATACACACATAGAGCAAACCATGCTTGAGAAGAGTAAATTTGTAAATTCACCCAGTCCTAAAATAAAAATATGTGCTCAACTGTCCTATGTTAATGAAAAGATAGACGGAGATATTAGCAGAGGGTGTATGGGACTTAGAACTGATAATAGAGGAGCGTCCTCAAAATATCCACAGAATGAGAGCTCTCAGTCATCCTCACTAGTCTCCCTCTGCTCATTCACACGCTGGAAGGGTGGGACCCTGGATCCGTGAAGGAGTCACTGCATGAATATGGATACGAGATGGAACGAAATGTGATACAAGATGGAAGATGTAGCAAGTACATTTTTCTTTCCAAAGGGGACATGCAGCCTGAACGACTGACAACCCATGAATACTAATCCTTTTATTTCTGCCTCGATGTTTGAGAAGAGGCCATGCGTCTCAAGAGGATGCTCAGTAATGATGAAGTAGGCCGCAGGGAGAGTGTGCTGCCGTAGCCACTCAGCATGGGACTTCTGTAGTGGAAAATAGATACTTCACATTCAGTTGTGACTGTCAGGTTTGCGTTAGGATCGTTTGGTTTCCCTTGAACATTTATACTACTTTTTTTGTGTCTGTTACTACTCTGCAGTAGTCTTGACTGCAATATTAGTTTCAACATTAGCTGTCTGGAAGAGCTAACTAATGAATCTACATTAGCTCAGTTTCTATGGAACGAGCTCATATGAAGCGAGTCACAAAAGAGTAGCTGTTCTTTAACAAAAATGGAAGGACCCAACTCTCAAGCAGAGTAAACAATGTCTTATCAAACAGTCTACAACTGCCACGTTTCTAGAGCCTTCCAGGGGTCATTTCAGAGTCTCACTCCTGCTGGCTACAGTGAGGCAGTGACTGAGACGGGCACCCTAGAGTCCTGCATGTCTTCCTCAATCATTATCTCTTATAATGCATCTTTTGGAATACTTCCTTGGAAGGTCTTCCTTGGATTGGAGATTTTACTGACTGCTCCACGATGGGAGTCTTTTCCTAACTAATTATTTTTCTTTATTCTGCTCCTTTTGTAATTTCCAATCTTGCGTCATAGTTCGGTGGCTCTTTCTATAGTATCTTAGTTTTTGTTCTTCATTGTCTTTGAAAAGTATTTATCCACCAGCTCACTTACATTATCATTACCTATTTGTAGCTCTTTCCACAAGATCTAAAATAACAAAGACATCATCTTGTTATTTTACTGAATGTTCAAAAATATCTCTATACCTGAAAAATACCTATCCAGTTTTTCTTCTTCACTCTCTCCTCTAGTGTTGTATGATATATATGAAATGCATATCATTCTACAGCAAAATATTTTAACACAGAGAGAAAAATGTTATTTTATTATGTTATTTATTCATAATCCTTATTGCTATATTAAAGCATTCTTAGAAACTATCTATTGTCTTCCAAACATATTCTCATTAAGATGATAATTCTTTACAGTCTCACAAGCAAACAAGATGTTTTTTACCCAAAATGAACTCTGAGTTTGAGGTTACAATGAAATATTCAAGTTCCTTACTCTGTATTCCCTACTTATGTTAGTAGACTTTAAGATCAAATTTGCATTTTTCACAGCAGAATCCTATAAAAGCTGCGGTCACCTAGAATGCATATATCTTTTTAAAACATGCTACTGTAAAAATGTATTTTTTAAATTCCATGTTTCTGCAATTTTTATTTAGAACTAAATGTTGTACTTTATACTTATTCCTAATATATTTCATTTAATTTTCTTCAACCCATCCAATTCGACAATAGTCTTTCAAGTCTTTACTCTATCATCTAATATATGAAGACATTCTAAATTAGTTTCACCTTCAAAACCTGCTCGCTATGTCATCTCCACTCCAGGAAGCAATGTAGAATAGGATAGACTCTGTTAGGGTGTGTTTAAACATATCCTTGGAGATTAACAACAATTTTTTGCCTGCTTATATTTTTAAAATGCCTATGTATATGTGTATGTATGTATGTATGCATATATATGTCTGTGTATGTGTGTATATTAATTATACTAAACATAGGGATTCACTATAACATGTTCATTGATGCGTACCACATACTTTGATCATATCATACCACCAGTTAGTCTTATTCAGTAACTATATTGGAAAATGACACTAAGTCTCTTTTAACTTAATGGTTATTCATTTATTTTGGCATTACCAATAAATGAAGTGAGACCCTTCACATGCCACGTAGGCAGGGTGCCACTTTGGTATATCCCTAATCTTCTTTAATTGGATTCTTAACTGCTTTCCTACAGCTTCAACTTTTTCAAAGAGAAGTATTGATGCAACATAGTAAAATATACTAATAACAGGCCACTTAAATTGCATGAAAGTATTAAGCCACCCCAAACTCATATGCAGGTCAACTAATTCAAGAAATCCCTTTCCTTAGGCTGAAAGTACAATGAATGCATTATTGTGCAATGAATCATTTATTTCTTACCAGTTCTACACCTGCTCCTCAAATTTCCACAGAATTCTTCATTTAGGGAAAGTAAGCTTTTAAGTACACAATTTCTCAAACTATCTAGAAAGGTGCAGGCTGTGACTGTCAATCCCAGACATCTTGGAGCAGGGTAATATAAAAAGTGTGGGACCCCAGAGAAGGATATGAGAGAATTAAGTGTGATCTGTCAAGACTGAATGTTCCCCCCATTGTGGACCCTAACCGGCTGCAGTGCCGAGAGTGCTGGAGAAGTGGGGTTTCTCCATTCATGTTTGTTGCTCCTGAATTCGGCTCTCTAATGTGATGAGACTCAAGAGTCTCCTGACACTGTGGCGAACACTGACAGTCTATAGTGCAAGCTGTTGAAGGTTGGATCTATGTAGAAAATGTTGGAATATGTCTGGAAGACCACTATAACTTGTAGCTAGATGTCCCCTTAAGCTTCATGTGCTCACAAGTGAGTCTTTTGATAGGCAGCTGGATTATGCATCTGTGATACGGGATTGATTGTGTGTGATGCCGGATTAGTCACTGATGGGTTTAGTATAGTTTTGAGTGCAGCTGAATGAATTTATCTAGGACAGAAGCCTGACCACGGATGTGGGCAACACCTTCAGAAAGGCTTTTATACTTGATAAAGAAAAAGGGAGGCTCATTGCTGCTACTAGCTGCTCCCTACCTTTCTGGCCATGGACTGTCTTTCTTTTGTCCCACTGCTCTGTCATGCTACCTTCACTGGACCCAGCCAACCGTGGGCCAAGACTTCTACAAACTGCAAGCTGAAATAAACCTTTCCCCCATTCACTTCCGGGTGTCAGGTACTCTGTCCCACCAATAAGGAAATAACCAACACAAGTGGCAAATATAATGATGTGGCCAGCTGGGTGCTCTTAGTCTCTCTAAATAAATTAGTAAAAGATAACCACAAGCTCACTTTGGGCACATGATGTTAAATGAAATCAATCAGACATGGAATGTAAATATATGTATCACCTCATTTCTCTTATATGAGAAACCCAAAGTATAAATAAAGAGAAAAAAAGACAGTTAATAAGATATTGGTTGACTTTCTCAAATGGGTGGAAAAATCAAGAGATAGAGGAAGGAGGGTGGAATGAAAAGAAAGGGGATGAAAAAAAGAAATGAAGAATGTTGTGTCCATGTACCAATGCTGAACAAGAAAGGCAAACATTATGCACTACAGATATGTACTAATATAAAGAGAAAAAAAGAAAGAGAGAAAAAAAATCAAAATTTGTGAGTGGACCCTGAAAGAGAATCTTCTTAGCCACAGGCTGAAGTTCAGAAACCCAAACACAAGCCCTCATACTCTATATTGGAGCATGAGTTAAACAATTATCCTCAAAGTATATCTGTCATAAAAGTGAGGTCACTGGTCAGAAAAGAATGGGATCTAGTCACTTGAGATGCAGAGGCTTGTGAGAAGTATTGTAAAACACAGCCAGCAAAACACCTTCACGCTCCTACCTAAAGGTGCACAAATTCTTCAGCTCTGTGCCACAGCTTAGTTCACTTTTGTCTTCCACAAGGTATCACACTGATCTGATAAATAGATGACATTTTGCTGAGTGGATCAAGTGACCAGGAGATAGCGACCACTCTGATTTCTGAGTAAAGCATTTGATCACCTCAGAAATAATTCCAAGTAGAATTCAAGGCCCCTCCACCTCAGGCAAATTTCTAGTAGTCCAGTGATATGGGGCTTGTGTAGACAGCCCTTCTAAGGTGAAAGATAAATTTTTCCAGCTGACTCTTCCAATACCCAATAAGAGACTAATGTTAGTTGGTCTATTCACATATGGTGGCAACAGTCTCCTCACTTAGGAGAGGTACTTTGGTCTGTTAACTGAATGACTCAAAATACTGCTCATCATGAGTAAGTCTCAGAACAAAAGAATCCCCTACACCAAGGCCAAGCTGATGTGCAGACCAGAGTGCAACCAGGGTCACATATCTAGCAGGTACAGTGGTACTTGAGCTGCCATTGATAGACAGACAGGCTGCTGCTTGGAGCATTTGGTGCAGGGCTCCATAGGTGAATTACAGTGAGGGCCTTTGGGATTTTTCATTCTCTCTGGCTCAAAGAAGCAACTCTTGCCCTGCTATTGGACTCCAGTGTAAATTTAACACTTCACCATGGGACACCAGGTTATCATATAATCTGAGCTGCCTGCCCATCATAATGTAAATCCTATCTGCCCCATCATTTCATAAAGTTGGACAAGCACAACAATAATTTGTTGTAAAAGGGAAGTGGTAAATATGTGGCTGAACCCAAACAGGTCCAGAAAGCCCCAACAAATTAGATGAGGACGTCAACCAAACATTCATAGTTCTCACTGCTCCTACGTCACCTTCTGTCCTCCAGAATGTGCTTAAGGCCTCATGGGGTACACCACATGATCAGTTCACAGAGAAAGAGAGACCCAGGTCCTGGTTCAGAGATGGTTCTGTGCATGATTTAGATGCTACTTGAAAGTAGAAAGCTGTAGCATTGGAGCTTCCTTGTAGAACATTCCTGATGGGTAGAGTAGAAGAAAAATCTTCACAATGGGCAGGACATTTATAAGCACATTTGGCCATACATTTTTCTTGAAAGAAAATATGTTCAGATATATGACTATATACTGTAGTTCATATTCTGGCCAATTAGTCATGCACAGGAATGGAACATGGAGAATTGGCAACAAAGTTATTTGGGTCAGGCTTATGTGGTTTGAACTTTCCACATGGGTAAACATCATAAAGACATTTGTGTCTCATGCAAATTCTCACCAAAAGGTGACACTAATTAAAGAAGGCTTTAATAATAAGGTTAATGGGATGACCTGTCCTGTAGACAGCAGCCAATCATTTACTGCAACCACCCCTGCCACTGTCCAATATGCTCATGAACAAAGGGGTCATGGTGGAAGACCTGGAGGTCATGCCTGGGTTCCTGCACCTTGGGCTTCTATTCACCTAGACTGAGTATTCACAACTCCAGCAATGACAACCAACACTGGTTCCCTGTTATGACGTTACTACTCAGAATAATGAGCCTGCACCCTTGTGATAGATTGATCATATTAGGATACCTCAATCATGGAAAGGGCAATCCTTTGTCCTTACTAGAATTGAATTTTTTTTCTCAGTATGAATTTGGCCTCTGTACTAATAGTTCTTCTGTCAGAGCTATCATCTGTGAACTTAGAGAATGTCTTGTCTATTATTATGGTATCACATACAACATTACTTCTAACCAAGGAACACATTCCATGGCCAAAGAAGTCAGGCAATGCACTCATGCTCATAGAATTATCTGTTCTTATTATGTTTTTGGTTCTGTGTGCTACTGATAAATAGCTAGAATGACAAAATGTTAGAAGGGCCTTTGGAGATTCAGTTACAGGGACAGCTCAGTGGTATTACCTTGCTGGGCCAGGGAAAGGTTTTTCTGATGCATGTATATAATTTGAATCATTGTACATTATAACAGTTTTAAGTATAATCAAAGTTTACAGGTCCAGGAGTCAAAGGGTGGAAGATGGAATGCCACAACAAACCTTTAACTCTGTTGATTCACTAGTGGTTTTATTTTTCTTCCTCTTCCTAGGACATTATGCTCTACTGGTCAAGAGGTCTTAGTTTTAGAATTCTGAAGTCTATTGAACTGGATGCTAAAAATTCACCATGGTCATTTTGGACACTACATCCCTCATAGTAAACAAGTTAAAAATAGTTAGCATGTCCGCAGTAGTGTTTTAGCTATCACCTGGAAATGGAAACTTTCTTCCACAATGGAGGAAAGGAAGGACATATTTCGAGTACAAGAAATCCCACAGGGCATGTCCTATTATTACTATGCCTTATTGTTAAGGTCAATAAAGCAACCCAATGCAGGAAAAATGACAAATGACCCCGAACCTTCAGAAATGAATATATGGGTTATCCTTCAAGATAAAGGTCCAAGATTTACTGAAAAGCTTACTGACCAGGGTTTAAAATGGGCATTATCATTTAAATTTCTCTCTTACTTTAATATGTTTATGTAACATATATTAGACAACAAATCCTTAATACTGGTTCTTCGGTTTTGTTACATCTAAATGATAAATTTTTAACTTAGGAATGTCAGGAGAAGGACAAGCATCAGCAGAAGAAAAAATTATTCTTTCTGGGCAGGGAATTTCTTATATTTCTATGTAGATACATGATATTGGTATCATTTTAGACTGATTATGAATTTGCTATTGTATTTGAAGACTATGATTTAGGACGAGATGTTTGGTTGCTAAGCTAATCAATAGATTGTGATACTTGTTAATTTTGATATATCAACTTCAGTTGCTTAAGAAATGCCTACAGATTATTGGAGCATCATTCCAGGTGTGTCTACAGATGAAGGACATGTAGGCAGCAAACTGAGGAGGGAAGAGCGAGCCAGACATAGTGGCACCCAACAACAGGCTGTGACCGAGATGGAATAAGAAGGGAAAGAAGAAAACCTCCCCTTTTGCTTCTTTGCAGGAGCTTAAGTCTTCACAGTTGCATTTGAACATTCACTGTAGTCCCAGCAGCCTCTTGGAAAAGACTCTTCAGGTTTCCAACATAGATTCCTTCACTCTCCTATGAGGATCCACACCAGGTCCATACTGAGCTCCAGCCCTTCAAACTCTGATCGAATTCTGTGACTTTAATTTACAGATGGGCAGCTTGCATGCATACACTCCTGATTCTGCATGGAGTCAGGGTAGGCTTACTTAATAAGTTCTTTGTCTATCATATTTATTAATTAGATTTGGTTCTCTAGTGAACCCTAACTGGTAAAATATGTATCCAAGAGCCAAATGAAATCAACCCCTATTGCCCTCCAAATAGCAAGTCTTTATATACCATGCATTATGAAACATTACTCCTTGTATTGATTCTGATCAATCAAAAAATGTGACAGAGCAAAAGGAGACTATATCAAGTCATAAAACAATCCAAGAATGCCTCCAGCAGGCTAAAAATATTTTTTCTTTAATAATAATCCATCTACATTTTAACTATGTATTCACTGAAGTTTTCCCTCTGCATGTCTTCCATGTGCAATTTGCTATAATTTTCTCACATTTTTAATACGTTAGATTTGGCTTAGTAAATAAGTTCATTTAAAGTGCAAATAAGAGACTACTGAATTTATAGGAGTTTAAAATTCAATAGTATTATGCAATCATTTATTTTGAAAAAATATTAGAAAAAAACTAAAGAATTCCAATTATAATCCATTCAGGCAGTAGTCTTTGTCCATCCTAATGCTTTAGGTCAGGATTATTCAATAATGATTTAGAAATTATTTCATCATTATTTTATCAAATTATATCAGCAAAGATAGAAACATAGGCAGTGTGGGCAGCCTAAGAATTGAAGGGCAGGAAACTTTTGAAACTGTTTTTATTTTTCATCAGAATTCCTCAAATAAAAATATTGACATTAATTAGGCTCAATTACAAGTGTTTGTATCATCAGAATATATCCTTTAGTTTTAAACTATTTAGTAGCATGTATGAAAAATCTATTATTTTCTAAAATTTCTTAGGTGGTTTTAAATTTTCTTCCTCATAAAACTATAAGGAAATATATTTGGCCCGTACCCAGTGTTCTGTCTGAAACTGTCATTGACTTACTTGGTTTATAATTTACTTGGATTTAAGGACATCTGCCCTGCCCTGCAGGATTTTAAACTGCAAGGATTACCACACTGGGATCATTGGCTTTAAAACTTACTTAGATTTAAGGGTGTCTGCCCTGCCCTATGGGACCTTTGACTACAGGAATTATGCTGGATAACTGCCCTGTTTTATGCATACTAGTATTTTGGGTGCAAAGGCTTGGGACTACCCTGTTTCATGCATGCTAGGATTATGGGTGTGAAGGCTTTGTACCAAATAAAAATGCGGGAGCTCAGGGCATTGGTGCCTTTCTACTTGTGCAGTATTTGGCTTTTTACTGCCACTGCTCAGAGTAGCAAGAGTGGAGCCCAGGTTCACTCTTTTCCTCAAGGTTCCAATGTTGTTGTTTGTTGTTTCTTAACCTTTTTGCTGTGGGACTCACAGAGGGCTGGATCTTGCCACGAGGGTTCTGGCTGTGTCCTCTTACCCTATTGCCCACACTGTTCTATTATAAAAATGATTTTTTTGATCTTGCAGAAGTTCAGCACTATGACAGCAAACAGACTCTCAAACTGGTTGTGTTGGGAACCATCTAGGGATGAGTAATGCGCATTGCGGGACCAGGGAAGTGTGACCACAGGGACTACAGCTGCTCCCTCGGGGCTTTCTTTCTGTTGTCCCTGTTCTACATCTGTCCACTAAGAACTAAGCATGCTTTTCCACCATGACTTTCTGTCTTGGAGCAACCGAGCCCTATACTCAAACCTTGAACTTCCTCCAAAGAGTGTTGGGGGGGGAGCATGAATCAAATAGTAAATTTCTCCTCTTGAATTTCGGGGTTTCATTAAACTTCACATTTTTCTCTAAGAAAAAGAACAAAAATCAATTCAGGGAAATCTTAAGTATACCACATTAAAAATAAGCAGAACTGGTCAATCTAGAATGCAAACATACCAAAGCTTAAAATAAAAATAAATTTCCCAGTTGAATGTAATTTTTCTGAGCATTTTCAAAATAGTATAAATTTTCCATCTTTATATGCTATATGATCTCAGACATGTCTTACAAACAAATCCTAGGTAATAACAAACAGCTGTATATTATACCTATAAACTTATTGTGATGATTTATTATTATATGTTGTTTTATATATGATAAATGTAATATTTATTTTAGGTTTTTAAAATTAATGAATAGTTTGATTTTTTAAAAAACATAACTTTCATATATAACCACAAATTCAAATTTAGTAAAAGAAAATAAGTTTTAAAATTTTAACATGTGCTATGAAAGCAGTAAACTTGTAATATTAGACTTCCAGAAATTATAACTAGCTAGATTATCAATTTCATTTACTACTTCTCTTAAAGTTGGTCTTTTATTATTTAATATAATAAGAGTACTTAAAACGGGCATCTTATTTAGCTGATATTATTGAAGGGTACTTCCCTGTGCACTGTGAGATGTGTAGTATCATTGCTGGCTCTATTTACTGGATTCTGAAAGACACTCTCCTGATAGTAACACATCAAAATGTCATCAGGCATTGTAGAATCTCCCTTTATTCTGTCTGTGTGTGCAAGTGAGTGCTGTGTGTGTGCATGTGTGTGTGCTGTATGTATACATAGAGTGAAGAGAGTATGCCTTGATTTAAGGATCATTAATCTCCATGAACTAAATAATATATAACATTGTTTTGTAATTTTCATATGTCATATTGCTAAGCTTTCAATTATAAAAGGTTACTCAATATGTGTAAAGAAACCTCACTGCAGAGAATTGATTGTATTTTATGAAAAGAAGAGTCAGTTGTAGTAAGTATAAATTGTATTATGAATCAAGCTTCAGAGTACAGAAGCAGAAACAAAAAAAAATAATTGCATTTGAGAAAATGGCAACACAGGGCTGAAAAAGTACAAAGAAAGAATAATCATCACTTATGTGTAAGAAGCAATTCAGTCATAAATATCTTCCACACTTTGTTATTTGGGGAGCTCACAAATATCAAAATAATTGCAACTAGGAAATCTATTCTGTATTTTTAGATCAGCTTAATTTTAAAAAGCATATAAGCTAAAAATAAGCATCAGTACTGAAACATCTTTTTACAAATTATACATATGTATATATACAAATATATCTTTATTAAAGGGTCTAAAGAGCATAGGCACCTTAAAATATGACATACTTCCTTTTAATAACATGCAGAGGCAGCAAGAATTATAATTAATTGCTGCAAAGGAGAAATTTCAGTTTTTCTTTAGTTTGTTCCCTGAACAGTTACCAACCTTCTCAAGAAAGACTTATGGCAGAATCTTTAGAGTTCAACAGAATTCTAAAGTGGAGAATATCATTGCCCATAACAACAAAGATATGTAATTCCTGACACCACCTGCTACACACTGAGAATTTCCTCTTAAAAATATTTCTACCCAAAATGAAAGGGAAGAATCATGTCATATGTTGTTACAAATTCTCAATATATTTTTTTTTTAGTCCAGGTCTCGCTTTGTAGTTCAGGCTGGCCCTGAGCTCACTATGTAGACCAGGCAAGCCTCGAACTCAGCAATCCTCCTGCCTCTGCCTCCCGAGTGCTGGGATTACAGGTGTGAGCCACCACGCCTGGCTACAAATTCTCAATATTGAGTGTGATCATGATGTGTGTATACAAAGTACCAATAAAGATTTTTAAAATGTAACCATATTGACATTCATAATTTTTATGAACATAAATTAAATATAGACTAGTAATTGTCAATTATATGCCATTAATCTGACTTTCTTCTTGTCTGGCACATAGGAATCCATTGGTAAATATTTATGAATTCACTCTTTCTCTTTTATCTTCCAGTTTTTATCAACAGCCCATTAGTTATTTTATAATTTATTTTAGTCATTTAGTACTTCAGGATTCTACACATAAATATGTATTTATGTATGGCTCTCTGTGTGACCCATGAAACAGAAAGATTAGCTTCTGATTCCGTCGCAAAAACAGCAAAGGCTTGAAGTATGAATCCTTAGGCAGGATTCCCATGCCTATCGCACAGGTCTATTAATGAAAGAGAAGCACGATTGATATCATATTTGAGGGAAGAGAAACTACTCGTATCCAGGGAGTGGACATGCAAAGGGAAAGAGCACACGCAAAGCAGAAAAAGAAGCCATTTGGTAGCAACAGAAACCAGGAGAGGTTCCACACAGGCAGGATGCTCAGGGGCTGTGTCTGGACTAATAAAGTCAGGCATGAATAGGGAAAGCCGAATGGTGATTCAGGTCTATGATGTTGGCAGCACCTCGCTGTCAAGAAGCTTCCAATACAAGCAGACATTTTCATTTTCTCCTTCTATGAAGAATGAAATACAATAGTTTGTAGGCCTTTGTAGTTTCAGGGAAATATTTTCTTAAATATTTCATAATTAGAATTATAGGGTGACATAGAAGATTACAACAGGGCAGGTAGTAAACAGAAAAAAAAAGCCTTTGCAGCTTATCCACACGACATTCCTCTGAAGCTCTGGCGATGAGATTCGTCAAACACTGGTGAAATGACAGAGTTTGCGATTTTCTACAGAACTGGTATTAATACTCCATGAGAGAATAACACAGGAGTGTAGGTTAGTAGGAAAATGTCATGCGAACTGAAACAGATAGCCTTATACAAGTATTTTATGAATGGGATATGCAGCCATCGTGTAGTGATAGCTGGATCACGCTGATCCCACATTCCTTAAGAGCAACCAGTCTGGCAATAATCCGCAAGATAAAATGGTTTATCTGTGAGCAAGGATGCTTACGATCAAGCACAGAAGTATGATCCAGGAGCAGGAGGCCAGCAGAGACCAAGCCACAGCAAGTCCTCCTCCTGGGAATTGTTCAAGGGTGACTTTGATATCCATTTTGTGCACAAAGAAATTTGGCCTCAAGGAAGAATATATGTGAGCTCTTTGCAAATGACAGGTGATCTATTTTATCAGATATAACCATAGAAGGAAAAAAATTGGAAAATCAGTAACAAAATCTCTGGGGACAAAACATTCATATAGACTCTATGGGAGTCTTTCTGTCACATCTGACATTACTGGACTATATCCATAACTAACCAATCAATAATCATAATGACTCAGCCCATTGATTTCAGTCACCACTGTCTTCGCCCTCCTCACTGGTGAGACAACAAATACATAAGTGGAGAAGTCCAGTAGCAGAAATAGATGTTGCACATAGGCAGACTACATGGGATGCATTTTAAAAATAGAGCCACTATCAGCTTTCCAACGTGTCCTCAACGGAAACCAGCACTGAACTACTGCAGCCACAGTGAAGAAAAACAACTGATCATCAAGCATACGTTTGCTATATTTGACATGTTTTATAGTAGAAAGTGTCCAATTCATTCTGTCTTGGAATCACAGTATTCCCCAAAGTGTGTTTTCTTTTCTGCAGAACCACAGTCAGCATAACTGTAAGGGTACTTAAAGCCATCAGTAATCAACTCAAGATATCATAACAATTCCTGGAAACACGGGATCACGCTATTTTGGAAGTGTAGTTAGAAATAGACATGAACATGAGAGCCACGCATTTCATTATGCAGATTCCCCCCTATACTTCCTTTTTCTTCTTAGTTTTCTGAGACAAGGTCTCACTATATAGTTCGGGCTGACCCTGAAGTCACTACGTAGCACATGCTGACCTCGAACTCACAGCAGCCCTCCTGCCTCTGCCTCATGAGTGCTGGGATTACAGGTGTGAGCCACCACGCCCAGCATTGTGGTTTGTGGTAGAGGGGATCCAATTTGGGACCTTGCCTTTGCCAGGCAGACGCTGGAACCCCTGAGCTAAATCCCTGGCCCGTCACCCAGTTATTTCATTCTGTTACAAAGCAGGAATAACTTTTTAAATAATTACTTGAGTCATATGGTTTTTTAAAAAGGATACCCAAGTATTACAAGCTAACATCTTCCAGGTTAGAGTGTGTGCTCATAATCAAATGCTCTATAACTGAGTAATTTGAAAAGATGCTAGTGATTTAAGAGACCAAGACCAGAAGTAAGAACAGGTTCCCTTAAATTTCTCCCAAGCATCCATTTTGGTGATTAGTACTGACCTTTCTTTCATTTTCGGCTTTTTGAGTAGGCAGTCATGGCTCCCAAACTGCTGAAGCTCTGTAAAGAGAGAAAACAGGAAATATTACAACTTCTGGTGTTTTATTCCAAGACATTTTAATACAATAGGCTGGATTAATTGTTTATGGGTGATTTGCCTTGTTCATAGGGAGTACGAGATGCTGCCATTTTATAATAGGAGCAAACAAACAATTAGAGCTCACTGCATCCAGGAATGAACTTCTTACTGATCTTGTGCACAAAGGTAGACATCAGAAATATTCCGGGAAGCAGTTGAGAAGGGGACGGTACAAGGTGTTCTTGGCCTTTCAGCAATGAATCCTAGATTACCCGCCCCAGACATGCTACCTGCACCAGGGAATGAGCTAATGGAGTTTGAGCCCCTGGAGAAAGCAAGTGAAAAGATACCCATGAGTCTCTGGTCTGTCCTTGGGTTCAGGTGCAGCACTGAATCTTAGTTACACCCCTCTCCCCTGCATCTTCTCGGTGGGCCAGGGATTAAGACTACCTGGCATTATGGAGAATCTCCCCCCGGGTGGATCTCACTTGACAGTGCAGGCTGGTGGACGTGTGTAGCCCAGGTATTCACATTATTATGACAATAACTTCCCTCTCGTTTCTCCTCTGAATGTAACAAATTCACACGCTGTAAAACTGGAGACCGTGTCTGCTCGGCATTTAAAGCTATGTCCTCAGTGGGACCTGACCTCTGCCACCAGGATCGCTGCTGAGCTACCTGTAGCTCTTTTTAATCCTGAACACCTAGGACTCTTCTTGTGACTGAGGATTTGCTAGAGCATAGAACATAATGTTATCCTCGCACGTAATTTATTACACTGCATGATACAAACCCAAATCACTAAAAGACACTACACGTAAAGCAAAGTCCATAGAAAGCCAGTCACTAAGCCTGCAAGAGTCTTTTCTAGTGAAATCATTCTAGAAGTCTTTAATCTCCTCCATGTAGACTAAGGATGAATTGCGGTCTAGCAAGGAAGGACATTAGGTAGGGAAGGCCCAGCATTTGTGCAGGGCTGAGCATCCAGGTTTGTTGTTTCCTGCGCATGTGCGCTGCCTGCTGCTGTGAGTAGCAGCTGCAGAGAGGAAGGTCTGACCCTTTGCCTCAGTCCAGGATATTCTACAAAGCTGATCTAGACCCCCATCTCCACGGGGACTCCTCAAGGGTGCTGCTTCCTTCGCCCTTCCCCTTTTCCCCTTCTCACAATGTACTCAGAGGTTTTCCCAACAAAACTCTACAGACCAGTCGGATTGTGCTTTAGATTTGCAACGTGCTCCTATTTTCAAGAGCCAGGTGCTTGGCTGGCAGCTGGTGGGCTTCAGAAAGCGAGGGCAGAACGATTCCTCCAATTTCATAATTTCACGTTGTTACTCGAAGGTGGTGTGATGTTAGAAGTTGAGATCTATTCGAATGAGATGGAAATAGATCAGGGAAACATAACTTCCCTTCCCCTCCTGCTTTTCTTTTGCTCTCAGTGGAGCCAGCCAACCATTAACTCCCACTTTTGAGACTATTACCCAAAATAAATCTTCCCTTTTTAAAATTGTTCTTGTCTAATATTTTGTCACAATGGCACAAAGCTGAATAACGTAGCAGGCGGATCTCAGCCTCTGTCCCTAGATGATATATCTAAGGGAAGAGTCCTGCCAGTGACTGCCAGACTTACTGAAGAGAAGACAATGAGTACTACCAAGTTGTTAATACTAAATTAATCAGAAGAGTCTCCAGGGATTTTATTAATTTCTAAAGTGTCTAGAGATTTTCATAAAGATGAAACAATGACAGTCTTTAAAATCACAATTGTGATTCCAAAAAGCCCAATTGCATCAGTTATTACGTTGATGACTATGCCTTTCCCTAGTAGAGTAGGCTGTGCGGAAGGACTCCGTACCGTCTGTGCTGTCAAGTGAATTAAACAGATACACACAACGATGTCTCTGGCTTTGTGGTGCATCAGGGTTGCTCTGCAAATGTTATTTGATCCCGATTGCAAGTGACTCTCTCTGTTTCATGTGTGGCCCTCATCAGAACATATCGCCTTGTGAACGTGAAAAGAAATTAATCTATGCTGTTAGGGGAAGTGAAAGGATTTAAGATCTTAAGCTCTTTGATAAAAGGATAATCAAAGTAGTCCTGTATTTTCCTAATTTCTAATCCTGAAAATGTGTATCATGAATATAAATAGAGCTTCTGCCTGAAAATGCTCCATTTATAAATTGCTGTGTTAAATGTTTAGTTGAACATGATGATATTAAGTTGATTTAGCCAAGTCATTCACGTGGTATGAGCAGTATTTGGAATCTTACTCATTTACTAGTGAATTGTACATAACTTCTTGTGCAATTTCTGGATTATTCTACCCAACTTTCTTATATGCAGCATAAGCTCTTTAGTGATATTTATTTTTCTATTTTTCTCACATATCTGGCAACCTCTGGAGGTAATTTTATCACTAATACTTATGATACATCCTGCCACATATTAGGGTCATGCTGTGAACTCAGGAAATAACTAACTGCCCTGGAATTGAATTTCCACTATCACATTAGACATTTCCCCAAATGTCATTTAAGAGGTTAGTTCAGATTAGCTGGGAAAATAAGGTTATATTTTATTGCTCTGAAACACTCAGGAGAGGGTTTTCATATCTTAACCTCTGCAAATACTCCTCATCTAGTTGTTTTATCCTCAAAAGATGCTGAAAGACTTTCATCTACTCTGCGTTTTTTACATTTACACTTTTATCCTGGTGATGAACCCTGGACCTAGATTTTCAATATCTTTAATACAAAGAGATGCCATTTGTATTCTTCAAATAAGGAACAATCAGGCAGAATTTGAGAGCTAGAAGTGACCCCTGGCCAGCAGAAGGTGTGAACATCTTCTTGTACAGTGGATCCTTGATTTATTAACTCACTCCACGCCTGAGGGTTGACTGTAACTCAGGTTGGTCACCTGAAGACTCAGTGTCCTCTGCTACTGAGCCTTCAAAATCTCTCCTGTACTCAGCGACATCTCAGCTTCCTTAAAGAGAAACTGACCCATGACTTCTCAGGCCTGCACAGGAAAGGATGTTGTAATGTTCCTCCCAGGAACTCTTTAAGGTTTAAGCGTATAGCTGAGGCCATCTGGAGGTCCAAGTGGCTGGCGCTCAAGTTGTAACACAAGACTTTGTTCGTACATTAAAACCAAAATTCCAGTTGTAATCCAAGATGTAGGTATGTCCAGTTGGGTCCTAGCTCCAGTGTCCACTTATGACGTCATCACGGAACTTGTGTCTTTAACATCAGCTCTCTGCTGTGTTTAGAAAATGATGTGCATTTAATAATGTCAGGCAGCTGAGCTCTTCAAAAGCAGCTTTCCTGACCTCTTTCCACTTTGTGGAGTCTCAGAGCCAGCAGAAGGCTTCTTCTTTACTGCTCCTGGCATCTTGAAGGCGTGGCAGCCACTAATTTCCTGTATCAAAAGCCTTCCTGCCTGACTTAGCATGGTTTCTGTTTCCCTGACCATGTCTTAAATAAAGTAATAGGGGAAGGCGAGAAGGCACCCTTGCTGAGATGCTTCAAATTGGGGTGAATTACTTTTAAATCTCAATTTTTAAAATTACTATCTTTTCATGAAAACTTAACTAGTTTTTGAGAGCAGAGAAAGGAGAAATTTATAAGAAAAGGTGATGAATCATTTTGGAGAATGCTTTTTGGGCTATGAGACATCGGTTATTAGTCAGATGCACTGATGTCTGCATATCTGTAAGTATGCATGATTTAATTTTTATTTTAATTTATGTGCAATAAAAAGTTGGATGTATTAATGGAGTATCCTATGATGTCAGGACATATACTACATATATACACTGCATGATGTTTTAATAAAATTGAACTCATTAATCTACTTATCTATGATTTCTTTTTTGTTGGTACATGTTAGAAATATGGAATAATAATATTCATCGTAAGGAATTTCTATCTTTACATGACATATCTTGGTTCTTCTTTTTCACATCCTCCATACCCTTTGATCCCTCTATCCCTCCTTATTTACAAAAACTTTGTTTCCATTTTTTCTCATATTTTCTTTTTTTTTTTTTACTGTTTCTTTTTTCTCCTCTCCACCTTGTTCTTCTCATTTGAACACCTTCATGCTGCCTCCCAGTATCTATCATACATTATGGTACTTACATACACTTTCAGCTTCTCACCCCAGAGCAACAATGTGGTGTTCAAATATGTGTGCCTGATTTATTTCACTTGCGAGTATGGTTTCAAGGTGTGTCTGTTTACCTAGAAATATGTAGTGTATCCTTCTTTATGGCAGAGTGGTAGAAACTGTATTACAAAATAAGTCTTCTTTATCCATTCATCGGTTGATGGGCATTTGGGCTGTTTCTGAGATTTAACTATTACAACCTGTGTCACTGTAAACAGATATCATTGTGGAATGATGCGTTTAATACTTTGGGGAAATACCAAGAGGAGGGACAGCTGGGTGAATTGGAACCACTAATTTTAGTTTTGGGGGACTCTCCACAATGATTTCCTCTGTGACTGCACTAGTCTGCACTTCCACTAGTAGTAGAAAAGGGTTTCTTTTTCCTCACAGCGCTGCCAGCATTTTGTTATTGGTTTATTTCTTGATAATCGCCTTTCTTTCTGGAGTGAGATTGAATTTCAGCATTGTTTCAATTTGCATCTCTCAAATGACCAGTGATATTGAACATTTTTTTCATACATTTATTTTCCATTTCTGGTTCTTTATCTGACAAGTGTGTTAATTTCAGATGCCCAGTGTGGATTGAGTCTTTGAATTTAGAGGTAGCATTTGGATTTTTAGTCTTTTATAGATTCTAAATTTTAGTCTGTCATCTGAAGAGCAGCTGGAACCACTGAGGTAAATCTCCAGGCCTGGTGGCACCATTCTTAAGTGTCTTTACATTTACGTTCTTTCTCTCTCTCTCTCTCTGTCTCTCTCTCTCTCTATGTCTCTGTCTCTCCCTGTCTCCATCTGTATCTCTGTCTCTGTCAGTCTGTCTGTCTGTCTGTCTGTCTCTCTCTCTCTCTCTCTCTCTCTCTCTCTCAGTCTAATTTCTGGTCTGCTGGTTATTTTGTGCTTATGGCAAGTAGTGTTGATGGCTAGTATTTACAACTCCTAAGAAAAGACTGCTTCTCAGAAATGTCTTCTAGCTAGCTTTTAGTTTTGAATCTCTCAAGATCCTACATTTTCAGTTGATTGGAGTGAAAAGTTCCTGTCTATTGGCACAGTCCCTGGTTCTTTAGCACTGGTCTATAGTCTTGTTGATGGTCCTTAGCCAATCACAGTCTTAGCACACCAAGAAGAACAACTGATTAGAACAGTTATATTTTCTTGGCAAAAGTAGTACAGTCAAAATAACAATAGTATCAGACAACCTAGGAAATGACACTGTAGTAACTCTTGATTTATTACCATTAAAAGACTATATTTGTGATTATATAAGAAAATATAAAACAATCCAGAAAACGGCATACAGTAAATAGGCCCTCAATATATTGATTTTTACTCTCAGTGGAGGAAGCACAAAAAGGATTGAGGGAAAAATAGAGAAATATAAGAAGAGGAAGAGATTAGAAGCAAGGCTGGCAAGGCTGGGACAAAAGAAGATTTGGGAAAGTGGTGAACTTTTTTTGCAAACTTTGGGAAACTGGTGAATAAGGCAGGAAAGAGAAGGAAGAAATAAAAGGAATAGAATAGAACATCAACAGGAAAATTTGAAGCAATATTTGCATTTTATGTGAAAACAAGAATAAATAATCAAAACAAAAAGAAAAATGGGAAAAAAAGTCAAATCCTGGGCATTTCTCTGTTGTTGCTGGTAAACTGAGTGGATGGACAGAGTTCAGATCCATATTTAATAATCCCAGCAAGACAGCCATAGATCTACGACATAGTAGTGGATAATCCCAGCAACCTGGACTTTTAGTTTCCCTGAAGTTCAGACTTGTTTTGGGTGTGAGGCTAGAACTCAGTTTGCTCATTCTGCGGAGGTCTATGCCCCTCCTGCCAGGTTGAACTCAGCTCCTTGGTGACTGAAACTCAACACTGACTTCCTGCCAATTTGAGTTTGGTTCCACCTCACCCTGACACTGGTGATCGCTAGATGGAACCCACTCACAGGTGCACTGAGCTCTGAATGCAAAAGATCTAAGATGTCTACTAGCCAGTTATCCTCTCCTGAGGGACGTCTGGACCTACATAGCTCATCAGCCACTGCAGTCTACTGCATCCATTGCTCTGTTCCAGGGGTGTGTCTTTCTGTGGAACATTCTGGAATCACTAGCAGTCACATGTATCCCCAGGTTCAAGCTGATCTCCCCACATAGGAAGTCAGGACTCAGGGAGAAAATGATGCTTGCCCCTCCTTCTTCTGTGTTGAGAGCTCTCTCTTCGCTTTCCCTATGTGCATTAATTCTTGCTTCAGGTCTGTGTTGCATCCTTTGTTACTTCCCTCCTTCTTCTCTTCCTCTATCATCAGTCTCTCTCTGGGTCGTGTCCTGACTGGCCTTTGCTCCCTTTTATATGAGTTTTATGGAAGGAATTTATATTACATATTTTTAAAAGCCTGATTTGTTTAATTTAATGGAAAGTAAGAAAGAAGCTACTTAATTATTATTAATAGAAAAGAATAGAATCATTATGTATGGGTTGTTCATTCTTTAAAAAGGTAATTAATTGATGTTTCCAAAGTGAGATTCAGATACATGTGTTTTACAGATTATGTCTATATACTAGAAGGACATGGAAGGTTCCATATTTTAACTTTGAAATTTTACACTATATAATAAAAGTTATTAAATTAGTATACATTAAAACATATGTATACTTGTGTATGTACTTTGAAAATGTCAGCTTGAAATTTTGATTTCATTTATAGCAACCAGAATCAGAAACTGCAATCCAAAATACTGGTTTTTATTTTTAAAATGTATGTGGTTCTTGGCAGCAATTCTCTCTGAAATAGTAGCCATCTGCCAAATGAATCATTTTATACAGTTATTTGAAATTTTTGCATTCTTCTTGCTATAATTAATCTTTCTGCATCATACATTAAAGGTATTACATTACTTATTAAAATGTTTATAAAATCAATACTTTCCCAGAGGCAAAATACTTTTATTCAAACACAGATAGATTCCTGGAAACAGCCCAATTGCCCATCAATTATTTTCAAGACATTTTATCACTATCATAGAAATACCTATAAAACTATTAAAATATGTACTGGTACAGTATTCTTAAATTTTTAAACATATATGTCTTTTCTTCCTACTATCAATACCTCAAAGTGTGAATAGGTTGAAGACGATTTGAAAATATCTAATTTTTATAGATGGAAGGAAGTGATGTTGTATGCTATATTAATATATAAATACCAGATAATTATATATTTAAAACTTTTTAAATGATAAATTTAAACTTGTCTATTTTCTACTATAATAATATTTACTGGGATAGCACTCTACCATGTTTTCTCGTTAAAATCCTGGTTTATCTTTCATTTCCTTTGCCAGTGATCATATTTTTAGTTTCAAATAGGTTACAAGAGAAAAATAGATGTGTATTCTTGGTAAGGAGACTAAAAAAAAAATTCTAAAAATATATCACCACAATGTGTTGTATAGAATAATATTCAACTGGTTAATGAAAGACTACCAGGTATCAATATTTCCATATAAAAGAGCTGAATTTACACATGAACTAAAGGCAGTATCTATCCAGTTCCTATGCTCACTGGCTTCCTTCCAGTTTTATGGAAGGAATTTATGCTATATATTTAAAATATGTTGAATGACTCAAACATTTAAGTAAAAAGAATTAGAAAAAAATGTGTCTGTAACTGACATGAGGTCAATTTTTTCCAGAACAGTAAAAAGAATAAATAGGTCAGCAGCTTGCAACACAGGAGAAAATCCCATCATATACTCCAGCCAGAAGGAATGTTGTCCTGTTTTCCAAGTTATGTGATGTCCAGTTCTGCACTGTTTACCTCCACTGAATGTTCCCAAAGCTAAGTTCTCCCACAATGCACCCCTACATTTCTATGTAGGTTTGCTTCAGTCATTTCTCTAAAAGAAAATAGACATGCACATGTCCCAAGGAGCATCGTGCCCGTTGTCCATGATTCACCTAGATTATGGTTGCAACCAATAAGTACTTTAAAAGACCCAAGAACATATATAAAGAAAAACTAGATTGATGTCTAAAAAAGTGACTCTGTTTAGTAAGAGGGAGTTTTTCTTCCTTTCTCTGTTTGGAAACATTCAATTAACACTAAAAATATTTGTACTTTGAAGGTTTAATAGAGTCACTTGTGACATTCTACTTTTGTTTTATTTTGGAGAGGGCTTGTTTGACAGCTTTCTCAAATCTTACTATGATAATTGGTTTGTTTATATTTTATGCTCTCCTGCAAGTTTATATTTTCTGGGAATTTGAAGTCAGTTTAAAATTTATGTAAACAGTTAAACAAAATATTGTTCTAAAATTAGTTGCCGCATATGGTTATGCAATTATACCCTTGTTTGATTAGATTAGCTGCTGGTTTATCTATCTGATTGAATTCTTTCAAAGTTCTAGGTATTGAATTTATTTATCAACTTGAATGCTTGCATATTCTAATTTTTAGTAGACATTTATGTTTATTATTTTTAAATTTGCTGCCCATTGTTTTATTCTTTCTTTCTGTTCCTAATGAGACTTTTGTTTATATTTTATATTTTTACTTAAATGAAAATCAGAACCTTGACTTCAGTTTTGTCTGTAATCTCAACATTTTAATGAATTGCACTGAGGAAAAAATATGTACAATAGGCTGCTAGCATTTATTTTTCTTAAATATCTCCCAAATATGAGGTGTGAAACTAACACAAATGCTATGCAGACCATTTTGCCCATTTCTTCAGAAATGTCATCTATCTCTTTTCAGTAGATGCATCTCTGAATCTCTGGGCTTTTCCTGATTTCCTCATACTCAGTGATCTGTTGCTTTGGTTCAATGCAGTCTGTGAAGTTTATACTAAGGGAAGCATTGAACACATGTTCCTTTTATTTGACACTTGACCTTCAGTGAATGACCTTGGGTCATCCATAGTGTTTTATCCATCATCATCAACATAACTTTAATGTTGACTATCATTGTACTACACTTCTGTTAATGTATAGCTGGATTTTAGAGTTGTTTCAAATTTGGACTGCTACAACAAAAAGTGCAATAAATATTCTTGCCAACTGGCTTTTATAAATGTATTACTTATTAAAGAGAAATCCCTAGAATCAGGATTCTAGGCTTAGGGAATCATAGGTAGTATATTCACTGCTTTTTTTTTATCTTTATTTGTACATTGTTTATACACATCATGATTGCACTGCTGTTTTTTTAAATGATTGTATTTTTTAACATTACCACCAGTAGGGTGTGACATATCCAGTTATGTCTGAGGTTTACCTGTTTTAGTTTTTATAGACCTGCTTAGAAAGCTTGAAAATTTTTTTCCGAGACATATTTTTTTTTTTTTTGAGATAGGGTCTCGCTTTGTAGTTCAGGCTGGCTCTGAGCTCACTATGTAGCCCAGGCAAGCCTTGAACTGAGCAATCCTCCTGCCTCTGCATCCGAGTGCTGGGATGACAGGCATGAGCCACCACGCCCGGCACTGTGGAATGTAGTATTGATTGTTGGTGGGCGTGAGTCTCCACGCCCAGCATTGTATGGGGTTACCGGGGATCGAACTCAGGACCCTGCGCTTACGAGGCAGGCAGCGGAACCACTGAGCTAACCCTCTGGCCCTCCAAGACATATTTTACTTTGGCTCACTAGTCTAAGTGTTTGAACTTCGTTATCATGCTTAAACACTCTTCAATTATATATTGCATACTTTAAAATTTATATAGCTAAATAAAATAAATGATAACTTCATAAAGAAAATTTCAAGTAAACGCCATATCAGATTTCTTTTGATTGATCATTTACTCTTTCTTAAACATAAAAATTAAATAAAACTTTATCATATTCCATATGTATTCATTCCATGGCTTTGTTGGCGCAGAAGGGAAAGCTAAAACTGTGGAAGGTTAAATTTTTGTCTAAAGTCATATAACTATTATGAATTGGTTTTGATATTGAACCCAGATTTCTCTGTGACTTACTACAAAAATCTTATTTTTAACTTATGTAAAATCCCCTGAAAATAAGGAGGGTATACTATGACAATTGTTCTCTATCTAGTCCTTTTTCATTTTAACCTCAGTTTTCTTAAAATAAGCACAGAGAAAAATATGATACTCCAGTAGCAATCAATTGGTATACATCATATCTTTCTCTGGCATGAGAACCTGTAAATGTAAATGAGCTATGGAATGTACTATAGATTTGTATGAAATAGGATATATTAAAGGGAAAGTGGTAGGGGAAGGTAAGGAGGGGGAAGAATAAATACAATTTAAAAAGAAAAAGAAAGCACATGTATGTAGGGAGTGAGAGGTTGTAGGGTGGGCAGGTCAATGGGTAAAAATGAGAATTAACTCCTGTCTTATACTCGTACAAATTTCCCAATGTTGAGTGTGATTGTGAGCTGTATATAAAATGTACCAATAATGAATTCAATTTTTAAAAAAAGTGCCAGGCACCCTCTTCTTCAAGTACCCTTACATGGCTTTGGTGAAAAGCAGGAAAATTATGAATTTGAGTCTGCCATATGATTAACAAAGTTGGTGCTAAATGCTTGAGAGAGCACTGGTATCCTAGTTATATTTTGGTTACTGAAAGTAAACATCAATCACCCACAATTTAAAGGAGAAAACGTTTATTTTATCTTGTAGTTTATGGAGGTTTCAGTCCATATTTGGCTGATTCCAAGGCAGAGCTTTACACCTGAGAAATAGAGGAGAGGATAAACAGTCCATCGCAGGGTAGACAGGAGCAGGAAGAAATAAGTTTGCTCTGTTCCCTTCCCTTTTCATTCCATCCGGGCTACGATCCTTTACTTGGTGGTACCCACACACAGGGTGGGTTCTTTTGTAAATCCACCCCTTGTAACTATGCTACTCAGATCAGTGCACCTACCTGGTTACAATATGTCCTGATTATAACTTTTATATATATGAAGAACATTTAGTTCCTCTGTTACATACAAGAAATAAAATCTTACCGATGCAACAAAATGCAACCACACTATAGTTCATAGTTTTCTGTATGAATAAAACCCCAAGCATTGATTTGGAATTTATTTAATTTAAATGTATTTACTATCACATTAACCTAAAAGTTAAAAATATTCTTTGGTATGTCAACTCGTTTTAGTGAGGGCTTTACATGAGGGTAAGAGTGCTTAAATAACTCAGCTAATGAACTCAACTTTAAGGAAATAATACATTTCCATTTTCATAATTTGGAAAATCAAATATTACATTGACTTATTTTTCAAGTAAAAAGTAACATATTTGATCGTCTTTCAATTATTGCTTATTCTTTACACCTTAATCTGAGAGATTTAGTAGCTACAGAATTACACTTTCGTCCCTGAAAACTGGACTAGACCACAGCTTCAATGTATCCAAGCTGAATGTTTTCCACTATCTGAATTCTGATACTTCCACTTACTAGGTGTTTTCTTTCTTTTTTTTTTTCTTTCTTTCTTTCTTTCTTTCTTTCTTTCTTTCTTTCTTTCTTTCTTTCTTTCTTTCTTTCTTAAAATCTTTATTGATACATTGTATATACATATCATGATCACACTTAACCCTGGGAATTTGTACAAGTATATGACACAATTTTATTCTCATTTTTCCCATTCCCCTACCCATACCCAACCCCCACCATCTAAATATATAAACTTTGTTTCTCTTTTTTTATTACCATCACATTTCTTCTTTACCCCTCATTACTCATCCCTCCACCACATTTCCCTTTGCCTATTTTCTATTTCACAATATCCATTATACATTCTAGAGCTCATTAACATCTTCAGTTTCTCATACCAGAAAACAGATATGATATTTACACATCTGTGACCTATTTATTCCACTTATGAGCATGTCCTGAACCAGATGTTTTCTTTCAATTCTTACCGTCTCAGTTGCATTACAATTAGAATATTGATTTGAGGGGTCATTTCAGAAGCTCAGGGAAAATGAGGATATTACACCTGTGCAAAAATTCAGCTCTGTTCCCAAAGCCTCAGGATGCAGTGGGCTCCTGCCTCATCCCGAGGCTTTGTCTAACCTTCCATGGACCCAACACAGCTGGACGAGGCTGCCACAAATGATACGGTTGTTTTCAGTCTCCTCATGTGAAGTTCCAATTATATTTGAACATACAGATCTATTTTATTTTTCACTTATTATTTACCTGCCAACCATGAAAAACTTTTCTTTTGTACTACAAATATTAATTCATTTTCTTTCTGGTCAAACTGAAAGATGACAACATCAAAGTTAAATAGAAACTAGCAAAGACTGACTACTCTTTCAAATTCTTAACACTTCACTCATTTTTATTAATATAAACACCAGAAAGATTCATGTCCATTGATTCTCTGACCATTTTGTGAGACTTAAAGCTATCCTATTTTCACTTCCTCTCTGTAAAGCTTAACTTCTGTGATCAACAACTGTAACTGCTCATTTGTCTCTAGTTTCTGTTCTTACTTGGCTCTGCTCTTTTAGCTGTAACTAAATCCGAGAATGTAGTGCTAAGGTCCATCCTGCTCAGAACGCGCAGGCACCAGATCAGTCTTCCCATATAACAGGCTTCTCTGTCCCTTTGGATTTTTTTTTTATTTTTTTTTTTTTGAGACAGTGTCTTGTTTTGTAGTTCAGGCTGGCCCTGAGCTCACTGTAACCCAGGCAAACCTGGAACTCAGCAATGCTCCTGCCTCTGCCTCCTGGGTGCTGGGATGACCGGCGTGAGCCACCACACCCGGTACTGTGGTATGTGGTGCTGACTGCTGATGGGTGTGAGTTACCATGTCCAGTATTGTGGTATGTGGTTACCCAGATAGACCCGGGGACCTTAAAGAAGCTGTCTGTGTAAGACAGACAAGCTTTTGGAATCCCACTTAATATAATGAGTGAGTGGTTTTTATAAGAAAAGTAGGTAGCTAGCTATATCAATGAGCTTTAAATCTAGCTCCCCCTCCTACCCAGGATTCCTTGCGGCTGTCCTTGTTGAAATTCCCTTTTTGCTGGAACTTCCCTTTGTGTATTAGTTTCCTGTCTAGTTAAACGGACAAAGCAAAACAAATCTCTTAACATCTCTTCCCTGTGTCACAACTCCCACTCTCTCCTTTGTAGAGACTCTTACTGAAAACATCAGGACACTTACTGTTTCTCTTCCCTTTCTTCCAATTCTCTTGAACCCAGTCGGGTACGTTTCCATTATATTCTCTAAGAAAACATCCCATCAAGGTCACTGATGACTCGTTATTCTAACTCCACAGGACAGTTCTTTATTTTCACTCCATTTGATTAAGCAGCAGAACATAACTAAATTGATAATTTAGCTAAGTATTTAAATTTTGTTATAATTGCTTCAGACACCACTTACAAATATTTTTTGTGTGTCATGTCTAACCTCATCTAATAATCTGACAATCTTCGTGATTTCTTAATTTTGGAAATCGCAAGTGAGAGTAGTTGGAGCTTTCTATTTTTCTTCCACATTCGCTCATTTGAGCTTACACATTGCTTTGTGGCTAATGACTCTAAATAAACAGGTAAAGCTTTCATCAGACCCTCTGAGCCAAAGTGAGGCTCGGTTCTGAGCAGCTTCGTTGCTGCCACTTCCGTGCGCAACAGTGGTACCTCCTGTCTGGGTTATTTCAGTGCCATTTTGATCGGTTATTTTCCCCCCACCCTGGGCTCAGAAAGTCTATTTTCAGCGCACTGATTAAAACGGCCTTGTTAGAATGTCACACCACATCTCCATTTGAACACTGCCAGGCACTTCCCATCGCACTCAAAATAAAATTCACCGCCTGCTAATAGCCCTATGGCATTTCCCGCTCCTCCAGGCCCCGTGTTCTGTATCTTCCCTCCAGCCACAGGCTGGCCACTGGGCTCGGTGCTCCTTCTCACACAAGTCAGGCAAGCTGCGTTCAGGAGCTCTCGTCCTGCAGATCTGCACTGCTGCTCTCTCGGCCCTTGGAGTCTGTATGGAGACATCACCTCCTCAGTTATGCTGTTTAAATCCCCACACGCAGGAGATTTCTCCCACGCCCGAGGCAGCTTTCACCCGGACGCTGAGCTGCTGCCTACATCTCCCCACTTTACCACTGACTTTGCCTCCATTTGGGCGTGAACTTTGTAAAATATTTTCTTTTAACTATTTACACTCTGGTACTTAAAATTATGTTTAATTCATGGAAAAGATTCAGTTAACTTGTTGAGTACATGGTCTTTGACAGGTATTATTTTGTTGTACTTTACTTGCATAAGTACTATAGATCTATCAGCTTATTTTGAATCATGTTAACTTAGTTATATGTACTATCCATATAAGTTATAAAGCACTTCATGTTTACATTATTCATAAAATAAATGAGAATACTATAGTATCTGTAAGATCCATCTCTCTCTATATATATATAGTTAAATTTTGTTAACTCAAACTTTAAACAATTTGATGATGAACATATTCTCTCTTTTGTTCATGTTGTTTCTCATTTTTAGCTATAACTTTTGTGCATTTCAAAACATATATTTACATTCTGATACAGTATTTATTGTCAATTCCAAGAACATTTGCCTTCATTAACATTTACAGATGTTTAATTATTTCTTGTCAGCTATTCCAAACTGTTAGAAATATTTGTTTATATAAGAGAATTTCACTATATCCGAAGGCTGAAATGCTAGTGAGTAAAATTTTCACATTTTACTATTAATGACAGACTGAATAAAAGAGACCACCACCGATAGTTTATGCGTATTTGTATTGCCCAGTATCCTCTGCATTACTTACTGTTTTCCATTTCTATAATAACATTTCTTTGCTAATCTGGATTGATATTTAATTCCTCTTGAGTTGTACATTTCTCTTTATCAGCAGGATTTTCAAGCGCTGGTTCAATGGTTTGGATTCATTTTCTTATTTTTTATCTTTTAGAAAAGTATCAAAGAAATACTTTTGCTTCATTCTGCAAATATGTTATTTAGTACATGTCTTAGAAATAATTTTTCCATGTGGAAAAATAACAATTTATCTTTCTGAACTTATTTTGTACTAACTGCGTACATTTTCCCTGACGTAAAATTTAAATAACAATAATGCTGTGAAAAGTAGGTCAAAGTAAACAATTAGTGTTAATATAGTAACAAAACAATTTTGTGGATGTATAATCAATTAAATTATATAAATAGATGCATATCTCCATGTGCCACTAACGTAACAATTACATTTTACTAATTTTAGGTCAATGATGTTATCTAAGAGACAAGGTTTTTTCATGATGTTTCAGTTATTTTAGCAAATGTATTTAAAATAATGAAGTTAAATTCTTTAAGTATTTATAATTTAATATCATTTTACATGAAAAATTGATCATTTTCTGTTTCTAAAACAGAAAAGCTAAAGCTAAAGCTTAAAGCATTTTGAAAATCTGATATCGTCATGTATTCTACCTCATTTATCTTACTAGTTAAATACATAGACTGCAAATTAACTCATTATTTTATATGAAACAACTACTATATTGACCTTAGTCTTGAGAAAGAAATACACAGGATTTCAATTTTGTTCTGCTACGTCTGGTATCTAGATGTCCCTCCCAAAGCCTCGTGAGCTCAAACATGGGATTTTCAAACTTTGTTGGATCGAAGGTGTGTGACACTGGGCTTAAGAATGTGTGATACTAAATTAGTTCACTGACTGGAATTAGCGTAGTTCTGAGTGTAGCTGCACAGATTTACTGGGGGCGGAAGCGCCGTGTTGTGCCCCGATGGTACCACCGGGTGGAATGTGATAAAAGAGAAAGGTTGACTGCGTCCTGCCAGCTGTGTGCGACTCCCTGTCTACCGTGCTGTGGGCTTTTTCTCCCCTGCTATGTCCCACCGCCGTTCTGCAATGCCGTGGACCCAGCCAGTCATAGAATGAAACTTCTACACACTGTGAGGCAAAATCAAACTTTCTTGCTTTAACTTTGTCCCAGTGATGAGGAAAGCAACGAAGACAGGTTTTAGCCATCATGAGATTAACTTTTTTATATACTCCACAAACAAGTCTTTCTTGTAGATTCAAACACTAGCTGTTGAAATTATTCTTATAATCCTTAAATCTAAATGCATATTCAGTATTTTAATCACAGAACAGGGAATACTGAAACAGAGGTGGCCAATATTCTCAGTAGAAAATATGAAATAATACATTTTATCCAAATCTACATTAAAAATTCCCAGTCTTTAATGCTTTTATTTGCAAGAATTATTTTTAGTATTTTATTAGTATAAGCATGTAATATATAATAAATCCAGTTACCTTGAGGAATTGGCACATGGACATAACATGTCTTGATAATATCTTGCTTTTATAAAATTTTATGTTGTCCTCTTAGTATAACTTATTAATACATGTATATAGTCCATAACAATTACATCCTTGTAGGATGTTGGCACATGCATATAACACATTTTAATTCTTTTTTTTCACCTCTCTTCTTTCTTTTACTGCTTCACTTATCCCATTTTAGTATTTGAAATTTTAAAATAGAAATATTGTTTTTAAAGTATGCTTTTTATAATAATTATTTTTTCTATTTTCATTCACAATGACAGTTTCTCCTTTTATCTTGATGCGTTGTGAATTTAGATATGAGCTATATGAAATTACTTACAAATAGTTTAACTAAATAATTATAAACAAATTAATATAGCTAAATGTGTTTACTAATTATCAGAACATATACTTTGGGGGAGTTATTCCTTTAGTAAATAGCATAACATCTTATAAAAGTAGCATTTAGCTGCAATGCTATTAGATCGTGTGTAAGTAATATAGTTTTCAATCATTAAACACAAAGAGAAGAAATAATTTTCCTTGCACTTAGGATTTTTGCTTTTGGGACAGGATCTCTTTTGCCTGTGCTGGCCTTGAACTCCTGAGGTCAAGTATTCTTCCTTCTTGAGCCTCATGAACAAAAAAGGTATAGATACATGCAACTGTGCCTAACTGAGTATTTCATTTTATCAGTCAAATTAAAATAATACATTTTCAAAATTTATGACTGTATTTTAAATAAATATTTCATATTATCCAGTAAGATGTACAAAAGAATTTATCATGTCAAGATTCCAAATAATATTTATGATCAAAAATTAAGATATGAGATTTTTATTACATCATAAAGTAGGTTAGTCAAAGACAATGACATCTACCACCAGAATTGATTATGCTGGATTCTGAACCAATAATTGATGTCACCTGTGTTGCAAATCTTCAATAAATAATAGACCTGCATAAGTTCTGTGGCATAATAACTAAATTCTCTTGAGTGTCGATGACTTTATCTGACTAATAAATATATTTGATCCATTCTATGTTCAGTTCACGATGGCCCTTGGGCCAAATCCCACTCATATCCTGTTTTTGAGAAAGCATTTTTATTAAAGCCTGTTCATTTGTATTTTATGACTGTATATACTACAATTTCAAATTTGAGAATTTTCAGCAGTGAAAAGATAAGCTATAATCGCTGAAATGTTAACTGTCTCTTTATAGGGTGAATTAACTGTCCCCTTGATTACATTATCATGTAGGCTCCTTTCAACTAGTATATTTCATAATAAATGTTACATGACTAGGTATATAATTTGGAAAATAAAACATATTTATGTTTCCTAAGAATTCATTGATTTTTTTCTTGATTTATTCTGGTAATCATATCACAGTACCATATTTTTCCTTAAATACTTAGAGACACAACTTAAAATACTATAGCTGTATATATGAATACACATAATATTTTCCAATTTTATCTAATAATAATATATTAAGAAACCAAATAAATTCAATATAATCAGAAAAGCTGATCTGTGACAGGGATACTACAATTAACTTTCTCCAGATCAGAAAATGTACTTGCTAGGAAAATATCAATATGCTTTATTGAAATTGTGTGTAACAATTTCATCTATAGTCACTTGTATTTATTTGAATCAATCATGATTAGAGATTTAAATACTAAACTATATAAAGAACACAGAAGTTTTCCATGATAATACTACATATTTGGGAATAAACATTATATATTGAAAATTTCAGCAGTTTCTACCAATACTGATAATATGATCTTGATAAGTTATAGATATGTGCTGTATTCTATAAATTGTTTTCTATAGGAAAATAGTAACTATCACAAAATATAAATTGCAGACAACGGTCAGTTTATAGTTGGAGTTAGTATATTCACAAAAAAGATATTAAGGCCATAAAACTAAAAAAAACAATATGCATAATCTTAAACAAGTAACTGTGAGTAAAACTACTTCTGTTTTTCTCTAATTCATCTGAGAAACATTATCTGAATATCTAGTATGTTCTAGATGCCTTTTTGATGTTTACTCCTTCAGTTCCAACTACCTTGCAGAGACTTCTTGCATTATTTTACAGCAAATATAGAGTTTGTGTGCCTGCATTTCTGTGGCTATAAATTTAGATTTGATCAAGTGACTTTCTTCAGCAAGTGAGGTATCCTACAGCTCAACAGTGCTTTAAAAGTGCCTGGATATTTGACTTAAACTTTCTCTCTTCCAAGAGTAAAATAATATCCTAAACCCGCTATTGATTTACCTGTGTTCAAGGAATGAAAAAAATATAAATCTCACATGAATGTAGTTCACAAGTTAAAACGATGCATGCATTAGATTTCTCTAGGGGAAGAGAATCAATAGATAATATTTATGTATAACCATGCAAAGGAGCTTCTTCAGTATGCCTGCAGGTTGAGAGGCATGGAAATCAACAGTGATCACCTGTAAGATCAGATACAGAATTCACAGTAGTTGGTGTTTCTTGGTAAGCCACTAATCCAGTACTTCTTCAGCCCGGGACAGTGGAAACTGCCCAACAAGAGGAATCAAGGGGCCAACAGCAATCCAAGGGCAAAGCCTGAAATCTCAGGGCAGAATCTCCATCCTGGTTCTCCTCTGGAAGAACAAAGAAATTGGAGACCCAGTGTCAAAGCTCAGGGCAAAGACTTAAGCTTTTTCCAAAATGACAGCTCCTTTTGCTTTCCCCTTTTATCCTGTCCATACTTCAAACAAATTGGTTAGCGGCCATTGGGGTAGGTCTTCCATGTCCGAGTAATGGGCTGTGATGCAGGACAGTCATTCCTAGACACTCCCTACATTGGGCTTCTCTACTTCTCTAAGCATTTCTAGTTGTGTTCAAATGATTTCAAGTCACAAGTGGAGACATCACAAGTTTCAGAATCTGAAAACAGATTCTAAGCAAAAATAAAAGCTGTTTGCTGTTTCATGACAGAGTAACATCAAGTTAACTAATTCAGAACTTATAAGAAATACTATTTTTTACTTTCCCTTAAAAGTAAGGCCAATATCACTTGTAGAGTATGGGACGTTTCACTATATATAGAAATGGTAAAGATATCACCATACTGAAAAACAAAATTGTATTATATGTGAAAATATATGGTTTTTAAGTGATTCACAGAGTAACAGTTCAGAGTGTAAAATTTATATCATTTAAATTTTGTACTGCTTTGCAAATCTGTGATGGCCCATGAATTTATTTATGCATTTTTGTATGATTATTTATGCCTTCACTTCAAAAACAACATTCCTATAAACAAAACAATAATATATAACTTCAATTTGGAATGCCTTGCCACTACTGACAGTATTATTTCTTCCAGAGCAATAATTTCAGACATATTTGAATAACATAAATTCACCTTTTTTGCAGTAATATGCTGTGCAATTTATACTTTCTGGCTTTAAAGAATTCCTTGCATTCTACTATAATTCTTCATACCCACCAAGAATATCCTATTGTATCCCTAGCCTACTAAACTATCTGTAATTGGGCTATCAAGTATGAAACAGTTAACTTGACTATTTATTCTGCCTAAACTCATTCTAGTGCTGGATTTCTTAATAACTATTATATTCTCATTTGGACTTGATATCCCCACCTCTTCACACATTCATGTACATACAAATGCATACACACACACACACACAAACACACAAAGAAACTGGAAAAAAGCTTTATCTAATCTGTCTTTATTTTAATATATTAAATGGATCCCAGCAATAACAGTGTTGAGTCAAAACAGTGTGATGATCACATAAGAAAAGGAATGGATAAACATAAAATCAAAATTTCACTTACAGTCTGTGTCCTATTTTTGCATTAATTTTAGAGATTAACTTTTTGGATTGTGATTCTTTATTTGTACAATAGAAACCACTTAAAGTAATTTAAGACAATATATAAATCAATGACAGAAAATATATGAGGCATATTAGCTCAGCCATTTTTATTTTGTAGTAAAATTGCATGCTTTTATTTTAAAATTGTATACATATATAATTATATTTAAGATAACTAGGGAAAATAGTAACAGTTATTTCAAAACATTTTACATAGATCTTTTTATTTAATCACTAGCACCTATAAGATGGAGATCAATTAGTATCCCAATATTGTAATTCAAAATATTGCATCTTGGTCACAGTTAAGATCCAAGGAATATAATAATAGGCTTTGACAGGGAAGTCGTTCCCCTTCATTGGTTTTAGCGAGGCCTAAGGAATCAGCGAAGCATATTTCTGGCCATGCCTAGGTGCGCGATGGAGAGCTGACCTTAGGTGCTGTGTCAGGACCGGGCCTTAGTTTCTGGAGCTGTTCGCTGCTCTGCTTCTCCACTGCCATGAACCAAGCAGCTTAGTTCCGCAAGACCGAGCTGCTGTGATATTCCTGCTGTGCTACTGGTGAATCCCGGAGTGCGTCCCCTGGGATCATAAGCAGCATCAACCTTCTTCAAGTGAGTTGTGCGTGTTGGGTATTTAGTCTCAGTTATGGTAAGCTGAACAATAGGGACATGAATTACAACCTTAATTTCTTTCTAGAAAGTCTGGGCTGACACACACATTCTCCTGGCCCCAAGGCTCTCCTAAGAACTCACTCACTACCTAAGAGTTTTCAAACAAAATGGTTCTCACAATTTCTATAAGAATCTCTCATAACATGCTTATAATTAGTAGAATACATTTTGGATTTGAAGGGAAATTTGATTTGAAGGGAAACTTGATTTTGCCCTATTATTTCTCATTCTAAACACACAAGTTCTTGAAAAAAAGCACTGAAGAGAATGTCTTCACATTGTCTGAATTTTATATATAAAAATAATAGGTGGGTAGGAAAAGTTTAATGATTGCAGTAACTCCATTATACTATATTGCTTATGGTGTAGTTTTTAATGGTATTGATCAAATATATGTAATGGGAATGGTAAAAATGAAAGAAAAATATGCATATAACAGAGAATGCATATATATCATATAATAAAATGCCACACAAATTTATAACATAATAAAAGATCTACATTGCCATGAATCACCCCGAAGTATCCTTCTTTACTTTGCGAACACTTATTCCACCATTCTTGACACTTTCTGTAGTAGTTATAGGCATCTTCTTTTGAGGGGTTTTAGTTACACTGTAAATTCCCTTGTTGTTCTCAAGCAATTTAAACAGGTCACCATCTGTAGTCACTTTAGTTTTGAGCAAGAGATGGAGATTGTACAGCGCAACTCTGAATGAATACAGAGGGTAAGGACACCCTACAATGCCTACGAGCCCGTCTTTTCCATTCAATGGATTTCAGCAGCAGTGTAGAATTTTTGACAACACTTTCTAAAAAGAAGTTTTCCAGTACTGTTTCAGAAAGTAGCAAGAATGGTATTTTAAGTGTGTTCACAGTGGGTGGGAATATTTTGAAAGATATTAATAGCAGCGCATTTTTATTATTATTTTTAAAGTTTAAACACTCACCACGTATTTTTATCTCTCCTTGGGGCTTTAGGCTCGATGCCCCAGTAAACACATCAACTGCATCCCTGTGGATCTAACGAAACAATGACGTCTCTTGCCGCATGCGCATTGAGACAGGCAATATGGCGGCCACTAAGGAGGAACGAATGCAATGATGAGTCGCATTGGGAGGCATGCGAATCTTAGTAACACAATTCAACACTTAATTCCCTTACGTCCAAAGATGGTATCAGAGGCTTTTGCATTGTAAATATTGGAAAGGGCTCTTTGCTGGGAGTTCTGCCGCACTTCAAAATCCTACTGCCCACCAGTGAAACTGAGGAAAAGTGCAATCTGAATAGAGTCCAGACTCTAAAGAATCTGAAGAAGAACTAGTGAGTTGGGCAGATAATTTCCCAAGAACATCTCTTAAGCAGAGTACAGTGCAAACATGTATTAGAAGGACCGGGTGTTTTCACTCAAAGTGAAGATAGAAATATCTTTTATCATCTGGGTACAAACATTATCATTGTCTGAATTGAAATTTACTAAAATCACTTGATGTACAATCGGACCATCTGTTTAATAACAGGAGAAAATTCACGCAGTTGGCTGGTTTTTCTACCAGGTAAATGTGACCTTCAATATACAGTATAATCTTCAATACAATAGAGAATATGTATCTTCAAATACGTTTCCATCCGTGAATTGTGCTGATTTGTGTTCTGTCTTCAACACTTCTGTTCTTTACTCATAGATTCACATCAGTAATGTATTACTTTTGTTCAAAATAGCATTTATTTTTTATAATGTATAAAACAAGGCATTACATCATCAGAGTTTAGTTTTGAGCAAAGTGGAAAACTTGAACTCAAACACTTTCCATTTTGTAAGGAATAAAAGATAATTATAGCAAAGATAAACGAATATTAAAAGAAAATGAAAACACAAATATATGTTGGAATATAACAAAGTAGTCACAGATCCTCTCAAATGTAAATCATAGTCACTTAAGCAACAACAAAAAATCTTTGGAATGAAGCTAGCAGAATTAGGACCTAAGGACAAATATTGCATGCAGAACAAGATGCAGAATAAAAAGGTACTTAAAATACAGTAGAAATGCCTTCAAATAGAAATTGGGACTCTGGTATAAATAGAGTTCTGTGTCATATATAACAGAAACTGAGATTTGAGGTGTTGAAAATAAGATATGGATAAGGTGATAGAAAGTCAACAATTTAAAAAAAACATACAGGATGTCTTGCGATATCCTTAAATAACTATAGCTCAGAATTTTTTTTTAAATTTAGTTAACAATAAAGGATCATTCATATATTTTGGAGTTAGTGCTGAACATTGGAACAGAACATAACACGTAGCAATTGGTTGCACCCTGCAGGTAACAGTGAAGCAAAAGCAGTCCAGTGACACAGTGGCCAGGCACATGAAAGGAAATATAAATTTATAATTTATAGTAGAGTAATAAATAGAAAAAGATACAAAAAATACAAAATAGATACAAAAAATTTTATCTTTTTTTTTTCTAGACAGCATCTCTTTTGTAGTTCAGGCTGGCCCTGAACTCACTGTCACCCAGGCAAGCCTCGAACTCAGCAATCCTCCTGACTCTCCCTCCTGAGTTCTAAAATTACAGGTGTGAGCTACCAGAGCCGGTACTGTGGTGCATGGTACTGACTGCTGGTGGGTGTGAGCCACCACACCCAGTATTGTTGTAAGTGGTAGCAGGGATCAAATTCAGGACCTTGCATTTGCTGGGCAGGCACCAGAACCACTGAGCTAAATCTTCAGCCCATTATCTATCATTCATTATATTTTCAAATGTAAAAGTTCTTTTTAGAAATATAGAAAGACAATATTTACATAAACTAAAAAGAGGTCTTACATCTTTAAAAATACTGAGTTAAAGAAAAGGAGAAAAAATTTAAAAGAAAAACACTTCTTCATGGAAATTTAAAATCAAAAGTAGGTAGTAAAGTAGATTAAAAGGAATATTCAAGAAAAAAGAGACACACCAGAGTGAAACAATCTAAGAGACATTTTCCAGATGAATGCAATCTATAGTGACAAATATTTCCCAGAGAGCAAGAAAGGAAACTTTTTAAAAATAAAATTACATCAAACGACACTGGAGTGAAGTGTCATAGTCACACAGAGCTTTTCTCATGCTTTCCAGCAAACCACTGGCTGAAATAATTATATGCACTGCAGAAAGAAAATAAAGAATGAAAGTCCCTTGACCAGTCCAGTAAATGGCACCCGATTTCAATTTTGTTTTTAAACATGCACTCATTTATTTATACTATACCGATAAATTCGCAAAATTATATTTCCTAATTTTTTCCTAATCACTACTGATGTAATCATATAACAGAAATCCCCTTCTGACTGTAGCTGCATAGCAGAGATTGCACAGTGCACGTGAGCTTCCTGTTCTTTCTCTTACCTGATCTAGTCTCTATCTGATTACATTAAAATTGCTGTAAGATTTTTAAGTGTACATCTGGAAATATTCTCCTTTATGTGAAAATGTCTCCTTCAAATGGACTCTGTGGACTACCATATGAGCCTATGTAAAAACGGATGTTGAAAGAAAACACAACTAGTTAAATTCACATTTCAAGTACTAAAACTAAAAATGCTTTCAGTGAGAAAAGGTAAATTAATTTCTCTGTGATTTTTAAATCTTTCCAGTGTTAAAAACTATACTTCAATTGCCATGAGAAAATACACCTTATTTTAAAATAGAAGACTTATTATAGTAATAAAGGTTACTATTTTGCTTATTGATATTTGAATAATTATCTTCATGTTACACTATTATCATATATTCTATTTGAATACACTGAAAAAGTAAAACACCATACTCTGAGAATATCATTTTATAACTGTCTACATTTGACGTAAAATCCCACATTTAAAATTTAACTCCTGATTAAATTTTATGTTTGTTATCTGGTTGAACCTCAGAAATAGCTCAAGGCAAGAAATGACCGTATTACCTAAATTTTAATAACATAAAAGCAAAGCAAAATACAACTTTAAGAAAAAAGACAGGGACTGGAGATTTAGCTCAGTGGTTCCAGCGCCTGCCTCGCAAGTGCAAGGCCCTGAGTTCGATCCCGGTAACCACATACAGTGCTGGGCATGGTGACTCACGCCCACCAGCAATCAGTACCACATACCACAGTGCCCGGCGTGGTGGCTCATGCCTGCAATCCCAGCACTCAGGAGGCAGAGGCAGGAGGATTGCTGAGTTTGAGGCTTGCCTGGGCTACATAGTAAGCTCAGGGCCAGCCTGAACTACGAAGGGAGACCCTGTCTCGAAAGAAAGAAAGAAAGAAAGAAAGAAAGAAAGAAAGAAAGAAAGAAAGAAAGAAAGAAAGAAAGAAAGAAAGAAAGAAAGAAAGAAAGAAAGAAAGAAAGAAAGAAAGAAAGAAAGAAAGAAAGAAAGAAAGAAAGAAAGAAAGAAAGAAAGAAAGAAAGAAAGAAAGAAAGAAAGAAAGGAAGGGCAGGACTGAAAGGGTAGCTCAAGGAACACTGAACTCTTGGCATGTAAAAGACATGGCTTTCATCCCTAACAAAAGTTACAGTTAGGGCCGGAGGGTTAGCTCAGTGGTTCCGGCGCCTGCCTCGCAAGCGCAAGGTCCTGAGTTCGATCCCCGGTAACCACATATAATGCTGGGCGTGGAGACTCACGCCCACCAAAGATCAACACCGCATACCACAATGCCGGACGTGGTGGCTCACGCCTGTAATCCCAGCACTCGGGAGGCAGAGACAGGAGGATTGCTGAGTTCGCGGCGGCTTGCCTGGGCACCATAGTGAGCTCAGGGCCAGCCTGAACTACAAAGCGAGACCCTGTCTCAAAAAGCAAAAAAAAAAAAAAAAGTTACAGTTATAAAAAACTAGAATTATACCAGTCACTTTTGGATTCCTATTTTAATTTTATGACTTCATGTAACACTTATGCTCATGATATATAATTTATAGACTTCCACATTACATTATGTTTTCTCATCTAATTTATGTAACCATCAATGTAAAATTCTGGCCATGGAACTGTTATAGAAATGTAAATCAAATGCTGAGTATTTTTTGAAAAATTATACATTTAGATAAATGTAAAAGTGATTATATTTAATTCCTAAAATAAAAGCTGTCAGAAAATATGTCGAGGTTTTACTTCCATCTAATTTTTGCTTTATTTTGTGTATTCCAGATTTTTATGTCTTAAATTTGAATATTTCAGAATAAACATACATTTGCAAGATTCCTAACAATATCACAATTTCAAAGTAAAATGCCACCTTTATGCTTTGCAGATTTCAAAAGAAGCATTTCTGAGTCTCAGAGCTCACTCAGCTAAAATCACATCGCCTCTGCTGTACTGTCCCTGCATGTGCATTGGTCAAGGTGACAAAATACATATATATATATAAAAATGATATACTGCATTGATTTCCTGCTTTAATGACTTGAAGATTGGAAGAATATAGCTTCCTATATTTCCAATAAAGATGTATCATGGTATATAAATTCAAGGAGCTGAAACCAATTTAAAGCAAATAAATTTAAAGTAATATATCTCATGTATCTTGCCTAACAAGTATGTGCTATACCATAGCCAGCAAGTGCTGGTGAGGTTGTGGAGAAAGAGGAAGCTTCTCCACTGTTGGTGGGAATGTAGACTGGTACGACCTCTATGGAAGTCAGTGTGGAGATTTCTTAAAAAAACTAAGATTAGTGTTCCCATTTGATCCTGCTATTGGTCTGCTAGGAATATATACACACAAGAATTAAAAGAGTCATATAGTGACTTATGTGCACCCATGTTCATAGCAGCTCAGTTTGTGATAGCTCAATCTTAGAAACAACCCAAGTGTCCATCAACTGGAGACTGGATAAAGAAGGTGTGTTTTTTCTATAAAATGGAGTATTACTCTGCCATAAAGAATGGTAAGTTTGAGTAATGTATACTAAAATGGATGTACCTTCAGGATCTACTCATAAGTGAAATAAATAAGTCACAGATCCATAGATACCGTATCTTTTCCCTGGTGTGAGAAACTGAAGATGTAGATGAGCTCTAGAATATATGGTAGATATTGTGAAATACAAAATATTCAAAGGGAAATGGGGTGTAGAAGTAAGTAACAGAGGGAAGAAAAATATGATGGTGATAAAAAAAAAGGGAAACAAAGCTTATGTATATGGGGTGAGGGGTTGGAGGGTGGGTGGGGGAATGGGAAAAAAACTAGAATTAAATTATATCATATACTGGTACAAATTTTCCATACTGTGTGTGATCATGATGTGTATATATATATATAATGTACCAATAAAGATTCTAAAAAAAGTTAAATTGGGGTACTTTTGGTATTAATTTTAAATAGATGTTTTTAGATAAGAGTTTTAAATGTGACAGAAGTTCATGCAGTTGACGTGTCAAAAGTGCTTTTCTCTTAATAGTAGGAATTTCTGTTTTTATTGTAGTTGTTCATCTCATTTTAAAAGCTGTTAAAGACAGATTTCCCTATTTTTACTTTCTCCCTCTCTTTGCCTTTCTTACCAGCCTCCTCTCTTCCTTCTTCCCTTTCTTCCTTATTTCCTTCTTTTCTTTCATTTTTCTGTCTTTCTGTTTTTCCATTTCTTTTGCTTTTACTTTTGTGCCAGCAAATCAGGTGAGGCCCTTGTGAATGTTCAGAGACCATCTCTCATTGGACTCTAACCTCACCCCTTTGTATTTGTTCTAACAAAAACAGTGTTCTTTCTCTTTTTTCCTTCTCATAGATTTTTCCATCTCTCTGAAGTATTTATTTGAGAAATGAATATAAAGATCTTGTTAACAAACATAAATTAATACATCTCACAGATTTCCTAAATTTTAGAATTTTCTTATGTCTGTGTCCTCAAATTTAGCAAGTTTTAGGCTATTTCCTTAAATTTATTTCATTAATAAATTCTGTTAGATTTTAATAGAGAACCACATATCTCTAGTGCCCTTGTTGTTTTTAGCTTCAGGACTTTTTCTTTTCTGATTAGATCACTTATCATAATCCATTTTGAGTTTACTGATTTTTTCTTTTGTCTTTACTTTGAAATTGAGGACAGTCAGCTTTTTTTTTTTTTCCTTTTAAAACAGCTTCTTGTTTTATAGTTCAGGCTGGCCCTGAGCTCACTGTGTAGCCCAGGCAAGCCTTGAACTCATAGCAATACTCCTGGCTCTGCCTCCTGAGTGCTGGGATTACAGGCATGGGCCGCCATGCTCAGCGATATCAGCTTTTATGTCATATGTTTTTCACCTCTGTTTCTAAAGTTGTACTTTTCTTCCGGTTTACAGGATCTATTTCTTTTTGAAATTATTTACATTTTATTATACATGAAAAACATGTTTATCTACCTTATGGAACATAACTGTGATGAGGTCTTTGAGGAGTTGGACTGTTATTCTGAATTATCAATACTTTGGGGCAGTTTGATTTAGTCCCTTAAGAATTTGCTATAGTATCCCATTTCTTTGGATGGCAAATAATTTGTCATTGCATTCTCTGATTCTGAGTGATGTTTTTGAAGAGTATGGGTTTTGCTTTTTTTTCTCTTGTAGAAAATGTTAAAGTATCTGTTTTGGCAAGCAATAATCATAGTAGTTTCTGCTATAAGTGACTTCTCGTTTTTCCAAATCTGAGTCCTATTTAATTTTTTTCCCATTTTCTTTGTGTTTCCTTTAGTGGCTTGTACCTGTCTGACATATACAGAGATGAAAATTTATATTAAACTTAGGTCAGTGGTCCATTTCCTCATTCAGTCCTCTAATTTATTACAGAATTGTAAAATCTTCATATGTCTGTTTTCCCACATTTAGGAAGTTTTAGGCTACTACTTACTTTTATCTCCATCTCATTGTCATTATTTTCTTCTGAGATTTTCTTAAACATGTGTTCAATTTTAATATAGAACCACATATTTCTAGTGTCTCTCCTGTTAATTCTTAGTTCAGCACATACCCCAAGACTTGTGTGAATAGCCACACAGATGAAGGAACTTAATTTCTGGTCTTTTCTCTTTGAATTTCTCTCCAAAATTTGTATCTATAGGGGCTTTTTATTCTGTGTCCTATAGCTATAGAGACTACAATTTCCTGACCTTTAGTACCTCCTGACCTTTCAGTGCTCAGTGATTGTGACAATACTTTCCTTTCTTTCTGTTTTATTGTATGCTGTCCAAAGATTATATTAGTAATATTTTGAGATATAATATGATTTCGCTACTGTGTGGAAGGAAACTATCTTCGTATTTTAATGTGGACTTTATAGATTTTTTTGTGGAGTTGAGTATTCGTTTTTAAATTAATTTTGTTATAGATACAGTACACAGTTTGGGAGTCCATGTCCCTTTAATGTAATCAAACACATTTTCAGAAACTCTAATATAGTATTTTCATTCTGTCAGAAATGTTCCTGTAATTCTGTCATTGTAAAATAAAATAGCTTTTTAAAAATTGAGGTCTAATTGGTGAAAAATAAAGGCTAAAGGTTTGCAAGAGATTTATGCATTGATGCCAATACCACCCCCTCAGCACCACTGGGACCTGCACTCTTTATCCAGTCCTGGGACAGAGCCCCTGAAGGTGACATTAGCTAGACAGATACTTCCTGTGAGACCCAAGGACTCTACACTGTATGAGTTCTTTTTTTTTTTGAGACAGGGTCTCACTTTGTAGTTCAGGCTGGCTCTGAGCTCGCTATGTAGCCCAGGCAAGCCTCGAACTCAGCAGTCCTCCTGTTTCTGCCTCCCGAGTGCTGGGATTACAGGCGTGAGCATCACACCTGGCTGTATGAGTTCTTTTACTCAGGCTTTCCTATTGAACATACTTGTATTAGTCAACAGGCTCCTGTTCCTGCATTTTTGGAAAAAAAGACATATTTCACAGTTTATTATTGCTCTTTCTGTAATATTTGGAAAGAACTGATACTGACAATCTTCAGATTTGTAAGCAAGAACCAAATCGCGGACTGTGGAATAGTCTTGGTTTGCTCGATTCACTCTCTGCCCATGGTCCTTAGCTCGCTCACCATTCACAGATCCATGAATCTCTAAGCAACCTCTGCTTGTGGCTTCCCATCATCCTAAAATTGATTTCTCCAAGAGCTAAAAAATCCATTTTGCATACCTCGGCCTCCACTTCACTTGCCAGTGATAAAGTTTATGTAGGAAAAGAAACTTGAACCAATGGAGAAAAGCAGTTCGTATCAATTTATCACAAAAGCCTTGTATATAAAACATGTGTGGAGCAGCCTTATCTCAGTGTCAAGATATAGCTAACAGCTCCTGTATTTCCTTTCATAATTATGAAAAACAAACACGAAAGCAATTATATCTACATTCTGAATATTTACTGAGTATCATTCCATGTTTGCAGTGCTTATTCAGCTTTTTAAATTTACTTATTATTTAAATATGTTTGTTCTCCCATGGAGCAGGAAGTCTACTGTCAAAAAATTACGTGACCTGGGCTGGAGGTTTGGCTCAGTGGTTCCGGCGCCTGCCTCTCAAGCGCAAGGACCTGAGTTCGATCCCCAGTAACCACATATAATGCTGGGCGTGGAGATTCACGCCCACCAACAATCAACACCGCATACCACAATGCCGGACGTCCCAGCACTCGGGAGGCAGAGACGGGAGGATTGCTGAGTTCGCGGCGGCTTGCCTGGGCACCATAGTGAGCTCAGGGCCAGCCTGAACTACAAAGCGAGACCTGTCTCCAAAAAGCAAAAAAAAAAAAAAAAAAAAAAAAATTACGTGACCGACATGCAGACATCACTTTAAAATCCCAACTGATAGTTTTCTTTCCAAGTATCTATATTTATTGTTTTCATGAGAAACACTCCCACTAGACACATCAAATAATTGATTTGTACAAAGCAAAATCCTCTTAATATTAAGTAATGCAATTTTCAATCATTACTGCTGTTAGTTTTGACTAACAAATATTTAAGAAACTTAATGACTTATTTTAGTAATCAGACTTTTTTACCTTTTCTTTCCTAATAGGCTTCGAATTTTCCAGGGCTAGAATTAATTTGTTTACTCACAAGATACCTGAATTTCTCTGCATAAAAATAAGTAGGCAACAAATCGCTGCACAGCATGTGCCTTGTGGTTGAGCAGCAAGAACAGGACGTGCTTCGTGTTGACACAGTTAGTCATTTTGCTTTTCATGCGGCACCTGGATCTTCATCTGTTTTATTCCATTTTTATTTTAGGGAACAAACTATAACCATGAGTACATTTGCAGCATTGCTTGCCACAGAGTTGTCGAATTTTAAAACTGGAAGAAAGAAACCTCAGAGATTAACTCATTTAGCACATCAGAAATTTCTGGCTGCGATTTTGGCAAGCAGAAAGGAAAGGAGCTACAAAAGAAAAATATATAACCCACAAAGATTGCCGTTATTCCCAAAAATGTGCTAGAACAGAACTTCTGCTCCTAAAACGCATGCTCCCAACAACAACATTCATATGTTCCCAAGGTGCCCTGCATCGTCCCGGAGGGTCAAGCGCGCGCTCCTCACCCATTCACGTCCGTTACCGCTACAGCCACTCCGCAGCCTCCGCGGCCCCTCTGCAAACGACCCGCTGAACACGCTATTGGGCTCTTTCCAGCGGGAGCATAAATTTACAGCTAACTCCGAGCTGGCACAGAGGTGCTTTTGTCGGGCGAAATGGTAGCTACAGCTGTGTTTAAATGGAAACTCAGAAAGCGGCAGCACAGGTATTCCATTTAGACAGGCATTTACAGAAAAGTAATTTGGAATAATACATTTAAGAATGGTTTTGTCCCTAGAAGTGATATCAATCAGGCCATTGCAGCCGTGCCGCCACGGTGCTAAGTAGACCTCAGGATTTGGCAGTTAACTATAAGAAGGGCTAATGGTGTAGATCAAATAAGCAGTTTATAAGGGGCCTGAAAAGGGTAGAATCATTTTCTTTGTATCTTATCTAATTTTGCACAGGGCAGCTGAAGGCAGGATTTTTAGCATCAAGCCAAAGCATTTTACAGCTATTTTTCAAAAGCTTATGGTCTTCTCTAATTCAAAAATCAAGGTTGGTGACTTTTTCTGGCTTTCTTTTCAGTGGTGAGTTATTTCTAGTATACTATATTATAGCTCCTAGTATTTAAAATCAAAAATTCTACTTCTTTCTTGAGAAATATTAAAATAATAACCCTGTAAGATCAGTGCATTGCGCAACTCCCATGATCTAAATTATCTGAAGTCATGAAATCTTCTAGGGTATTTTGAGAATTGTATCCAGACTGCTACTCATACGTGTTAGCATGCTTCAGTAAATACCAATCCACAGTTTGAAAGTATCAGAAGTAGCCTACCTGATAAAGCGATATTTCTAGGACTTCAAGATGCACCAGTCACTATTTTGATAAAATCAAAAGAAAACAATTTAGTTATCTGCAGAAGGAATGTTCATCACAGTAGAAATTCACCCAAACCCTGAATAGGACAAACCACAGTTGTTTGAAGAACTGTAAAGCTGGTGTAACCAAAGCAGAAGAAGACAAACAGCAGAAAACTGAGTTGCAGTAGATGAGAGAAGGGGTCTAAGGTGCGCGTCTCATCTGAGACGGAGTGTTGTTCCTGTATGTTTCCCAAGAGAAGAATGGTAAGCACTTCACGCACTTTATAAATGGATTAGCCTGAAACTTTGTTGGCAATGGACTCTGTACTAGAGAAGAATAAAAGAAGGAAGAGAAGATGTGATTCGCATTCAGAGAAAGTCTATTTGCATCTTGTCATATAGATATAGATATAGATAAAGAATAAGGTAGATTCTGGGTTTAATTTATAGACCAATTATCAGCAATTTCTCATGCAGAGCAAGTCCAAAGAAAGAGAGAACAGAGAGAATAAAGATGGCTTTTCTCCCACAGAGCAACTTGGTAATGTGTGAGCTATAAAAGGAGATGGAAAAGAAGATAGCAGTGGTAACATTTGGCTTCCTCAAGCCAATAACACAAAATTAGGGAGCAGAAGTAAATTTTGTTAAATGCTGATAAGGAAGAATATTCAATGCCATGAGACTGGATCAGATTACCAAGCTAAAATACAGAGAAAAATCATTTCTTATTTAAATTCAAGGGAAGTTCCCATTATGAATACCTCGATAAAAGGAGGACACAGAAATGGAGACTAGAGATAAATGAGGAAGGAGGTTCTATGGAAACTGAAGACCTGAAACAAGTACTTCAAGGAAGAGGCATGATCAAGAAAGATGAGTCACTTGGCCTAAATTCTAAATGTCAAGTGAAGGGAATTCTGGGTCTATCAACTGACATGAGAAATTGTAATAAAGGCATGGGCACAAAAGACTGATCAAAGAATATACAAGGAAAAATGAGAAGGGGAATTGAAGCAGGTCCAAAGAAAACTTCATTGAGCATTTTTGCCATACAAGGGAAGAATTAGATTTCTAGAAGTGAAGATAAAAGAGCATGTTTTTCCTTTTCTAAAAGGGATATAGAAGATTATAGCAGGATGCTCTCAGACTTGAGAAATGAGCCAATATAGAACAAAACTGACAAGCAAGAAAAAAGAGACATCATAGCAGGAAGATTAAAGGAGCACACAATGCCTGTTTTTAGAAGGTTGCACGTGGAAAGAATGTCTAAATGCTATCTTCTGAAAACTTCTCAAATCCTTTTAGTCATATGTCAAACTTAGTTGTTGGATAGAACGTGTCATACTTAAAACAGGAATATGATGGGAAAATCAAAGTACTTCATAGAAAACAGAGAAACTTAGACAGTTGTATTGATCATCTTTTCTATTGCTTGAAAAAAACACCAATTGGTCACAGTTTATAAGAAGAGAAGTTGGCTCATGATTTCAGAGGGTTCAGTCTGTGGTCAGAGAATTCAAAGCAGAAACACACAGCAGAGGATTTGTGGGAAGAGCATTGCTTACCTTGTTGTAGCTGATAGAAGAGCAGTTTAGAAAGAATGCTGGAGAGGAAAAGGGGTGGAAAGTAGACAGCAATCCCAGTATCACAGTGCCAGCATCCATCCGCACATGTGCAGAAATATCCTTTGCTAATTGCAGAGGTGTCTCAGTGCCATGAAGTGAGCAACCATGGTTAATAGTCATGGTGACATTAGAGTTGATATGACGTTCATAGCCATATAAGACTTGAAAACTGCTGCAAAGAATGTTTTCCTTCAGTATGTGGAGCTGCACTAGGGAAGGGCTGAAGAGTTAAATAGTTCAATATGAATATTGTCTATGAATGTCCTTTTTTAAGCAAACTGTCAAAAAAAACAGTGGGAGGAGAAAAGAGTTGAGGGTTCATATAGAAAGTGATAAGATTCAACCAGGGAAGAAAGGGAGGACACTAAAATTTGTTGGATGGTAGGAGAAAATGATTATATATTCATTCTGGTAAAGACCGATGACTTAAAAGGATAGTTCGAGAGTCAGAGAGAACAAGGGTGAAGAAGGCAAGTGGGATGGAGAATACACTGTTTGAAACCCACATGGTGTGGAGAACTCAGTTTTGGAAGTTTTGAGTCAATTACATAGAGCAAAGTGGCTAAAGCAACAGAGAAATGAAAATTGAGGGCAAAATACTGAATGAACTGAGGAGGCATCCAGATGTGTCCAGCTTATTTCTGGAGAGCAAGGTTAACCCGTGTTAACAAAGGACTAAGGCTAAAGAGAGGGAGCGTGAAATCGACACTGATGTCTGTGAAAATGATCCCTCCCTCATCCATCACATTCCTTCAGCAGGACCAAGAACTGGGCAGCACAGATGGAGGCCATGCAAAGTAGGGCCTTTTTAAAGAACATGGGCTCAGAGAAATGGGGAAGATACGGACCCGTGTCCTTTAAATATGAACGTGCGATTATGGGTGTGAGGATATACGTGGAATTTTAAAGCCAGACAATGTATGTGTTTATCAGGAAGTGAAAATTCTTACCTTCCTTATCTTCTCTTTGCTAATCTTTTTTTGTCTTAACTGTTTCTTATCTGTTAAACCTTATTCTGTCTGCAGCGTGAGACTGTGTGGGAGCTCCATGATTGCCTATCTGTCAGCTTGACCTTGGTCTCAGGCTACACTTTCCACGGCTTGTGTTGTTTCTCTGCCTCCGTCTACCCCCTGTGCAGAAGTTAAAGACACATTTGATAGGTCTCAATATGTATGCCTTTTGTGCAGACTCATGGTGTGAAATTCCATTGCTCTTAATAGTTTTACTTCCCAGGGTAGTGCTACTTTTTCTCCTTCAAATACATTGACCCTCTAATCTTCTGAGCGTAGAGAGCAAAAGATAATATACAGGCTATAAATATATTCAGACAAGGCATGCTGCTTATTTTCAGACTGAGCATGCTGTTCTATTCCTACTCCCTCTATTAGAAGAAAAAAATATGATGTAGGTCACTCTTCATTCACAACTAAATTGGAGGGATTAGAAATACTTCAAAGTAAGCCTTAGGGGGTTATTTTTAAAACCCAACCTAAAAACTCCAAATAGATTTGAGGCCATTTTAAACATTTGAGAGCTTATTTTTGAAAAATAAACTTAATGGTACAATTTATCTTAACTCAAATCCACTGAGGACTGTCCCTAATTTGATTAAGATACATCATAATAGTTATGGTTCATGGCACTAACTAGGGGGAGGGAAGATAAACCTTGTTAAATTACAATAAATGCTCTTAGCTATTTTGTATAATGTAGCATTTGATTCACAGAGAAGCTATATAACAAGTTCGTATGGGAGCTTTGGGGAAATCCTCCATTTGTCCTCCCTTGGCTTTAGAGGACTCACTCGCGATGCTCTGTCCAGACTTCTCCCTAGTTACTACTATGGCGCAGAACCTGAAAGCCCCCCCCCCCAAGCCTCAGGAGTTCAGAGGTGGGGGCTTGTGTATCACGTGTGAGCTGCATGTGAGCTGAGCATCCAAGTAGGAGGTGGGATCTCAGGGGCAGAGGCAGGTTACTGGGGGCGTGACCCGGCGGGGGAGCAAGGCTCTTTCCTGGCTCTGTCATTTGCCGTCTCCCAGCTGCCACCTTATGAGGAGGTTTTCTTGTTCGGACCATTTCACCAGACAGTTTTTCTATTAGAGGTCACTGAGCGTGGACTGAAAGGTTGAGCCAAAAGAAGCTTCTCCTTTTCAGTTGCTGTTGTTGGGATTGTTGCGCCAGCAGTGAGACAGTAACCAATTTCACATGAACATAATTCATAACACCATGTGCTCTTCCTTCCCTCTGGCTTTTTTCACATTAGTATTTTCCTGTCGCTGGTAAGGCATGAGACACCAGGAAGGCTGCATGATCCGTCCGCAGCCACACTCAGGCCACATCCGCCACAGGATCTTCTCGGCTAAAGATCAGCACAGCAAGGACTCCAAGGATCCCAGTCCCGTGTCACACAGGACTTTTCTTGTAGATGACATAACCTGAAAGTCTCATCACTGAAATGTCTACATCCTTTGAAACACATCATAGGCAGCCATGCTCCTCTGGTTCTTAAGAGTCAGACCTACATCTGGGTCTTACATTCTCCTGCCTCATGTTTCCTTCATATCATTAGTCCTCTGTCTTTCCTCTGTGTATCTACTGATACCTTGTTATTTACTTCATGGGATACTCATCTGTTAGAGCCTTCAGATAGTCCCAGAATGGTCTAAGAATATACGTAATAAGACATGAATTTAGGTTGAGTGAGGACACCACTGTCCTAATGGTACTGATGGCACATCTAATCCACACCATAATACAGTATCCTCTTTGATTAATATACCACTTCTGATGATCTAGTGAACTTTGTTTATGGAAAGGAATAATGCCATAAATTTTTTAAAGTCTTGATGTTTGGAATGTATACAGGGAATGAAAGCCTTCACCAGGACAGGAGAAATAGCTGTCAGAGGTTTTAAAGTGTGAGTGAGGGAAAAGAAGAGGAAAGGTCACTTCAAAGCACTAATGGCTCAGTGTGAGAGCCCAAAGGACACTCTGGTAGTGTTTACTCTTTCTCCAGCTCCTACAGTGGAAGAGTAGACATGGCTCCATTTTTAGCTAAGTGGTCTGAACATTAATCTGGGGAGAAAGAAACCTCCAGAGCTGTTGGAATCCACTCCCAGTGCAGATCAACGATACAAAATCAGGGTTCAAGTTGGGAAAGCTTCATACCCTGAAATATGGGGCGGAGAGTCCTTTCCTCATTCCAAAAGTAGCAGCTCTGCTGGGAGAATGATGCCTCGGAGGCATCCCACAGGCAGGGTACAGACAGCGCCCTGAGAGGCTGCCTCGTAGGACGCTGTGGTCGACACGCTGGTAAGGAGGGTGAGAGTCAAAGCCAATGTACCTGTTGACGTTCTGGTGCCAGTGAGTTTGGAAAGAGGCCACCCAGTGACAGAGTTATGACAGTTAGCTTGTAGGAGCTGAAAAAGTCCAGGGGATTATTTGTGAAGTCGGAGTTTTAGAGTCCTCTATCAAGAGGGCAACTGAAACATAAGATTTTAAAATGTCACTCCAAGCAGTACCCTTGAATATGTTCTAACTAAGTCCTAATACGTCACTTAGAAACCTGAATAAAAACAATACCCAATATTCAGTGCGGCAGAACTGCTGGAGTTTCCCCTGGAAGACTGCAAAAACAGATAAAGAGGCCTTTAAGTAGTCGTGTAAATGAAATATTATTTAAAAGACCTCCTAGAGAGAATTCCCCATTGAATAGTCCACTGATAAGAAACAGGATATTTTGAGAACAGTATTTGTTTTTAAAAAAAAAATTTGTGGTTCTCCTATGTGGAACAGAAAAGATTGTTAGAGAAACAATCATTAATCGAACACCGAGGCTCATTAATATTTAAATATATATAAGTGTTATGAACCCCAAATTACTAGATGGCAGTACATAAGCAGAAGAAGCCAGGAGATGTTAATTTGTATAATGACTAATGGCCCTGAAATAGTACCTGAGGATCTTGGTTCCTCAAGATGTTGGATGGTAGTTTAAAAAGCACACTATTCCTAAGAATATTATATGCAGTAAACAAGGGTACTATTTGACATATAACTTTAAAAAGTTTAAAATAAAAAGCTGAGCAAGGGGGAGCAGATGATTGTTTCCATAAAGAGTTATATCCTCTGGCTTCTGTCCCAGACTCAGCCAATTTTTCAATTCAAAAACTTGCTTTTAAGAATTATTTCTAACATGGGTTTCTATACTCTGTTACCAAATATAAGCTGTCCTTTATTATCTCAGATTTCCTTCATAAAAGTTTATAAACCATTTACTCAAGTTTTTTTATACTGTACAGGGTTTCCAAGTTGGCTTTGTTATCTGGAGACTCAGTGCCACATCACTTTTTAGTAAAAGGTCTTTGTGAACCAGGCAAAAAGTGGAGTCCTCACTAAAATCCAAACTACGGAGAGCCCATGAGGCAAAATGGTAACAAGAGGTCATTTTGCCTGTCCCTGAACGTGGTATTCCTAGCAGCTGAGAAAGACTTTACATCCTGTCCTTGCCATTAAGAAATGTGCTTTTATAATGAAAATAAAATACAAACTTCCATAATTATTTCCAATCTGGCCAAGGATAATAAATCCAAAATAATACTATATTCCACAGAAATAACAAATATTAGGGCCACCATATGATGCCTGGAACAAGCATCAGGGATAATTCTGATGTGTTTCCTTTCAGTGTTTCACAGACATCGAGTAGACTGTAGAGAGAGCCCGTAGATTCCTGCAGACAAAACGAGAAGTTTTCTGATGATAGTCGTTGCACTTAATGTATTTTTTCTGAAGCAGATTCATAAGCGTCCAGGTACCTAGGGTTCTGGCATTAATGGGATAAATGCATTAGATTTTCCACCATAAAAGTAGATCAGAGATAGCTCATAGTCACATGAGATGGACAGAAATACTCAGTTACAGTTCGTTCCGCAGAGCCAAGCAGAATCTGTGCCATCTGTCATAACACAATCCAAAGATATCTGGATTGTCTGCACATCTCCCCGAACATCAGTGTTCAGTTACATAAGTGACACTGTACAGCAGAAAGAGGAGCTAAAGTTTCAGTACTGCCCTGAAGAGCTTAGCAAGAAAATTGGCCTTCTCAGAGTGGGAAATAAAAGCTGTAGATGTCCAGGTTACCTCTTCCCTGAAACCTTAGATGCGACCACCCAGTGCTTCCCGGAATATCTGTTGTAAAATAGTTTTCTAGAGATTTTTCATGTCTCTGCACTTTGTACATGTGCAGACAATGACAGCCTTTGGTTTAGACTGAATTTCAAGAACGTTTGCATAGGGAACAGTGTGGGAAGACAGATTGTCTCTTTCCAGAGGAAATATGGGCTTATTTAATGCCCAGTATGATTAAAAAAAAAAAAGGCATCCATGAGACAGAGGTTTGTGCTAATATACAAAGTTTGGATTTTGAATTCAGGTTTTCACAGCTATTTGAAAACTCACTGCAGGCATAGAAGCCACCTGGGATTTTGTGTGAGGTCCCTATGACATTAGGGTCTCATTCTGTGATATGACTAATGTCAACCTTGGGCTATGACCCTGAAGTCTTCTGTCTTCTGTCAGTAACCATGCAATTGTGAGAAGCTAGACATGTAAATTACAAGTAGGGTAAAATATCAGATCCTTCATGATTTTTTGTTTGTTTGTTTATTTTGAGACAGGGTCTCGCTTTGTAGTTCAGGCTGGCCCTGAGCTCACTATGTGATCCAGGCAAGCCTCAAACTCAGCAATCCTCCTGTCTCTGCCTCTCGAGTGCTGGGATTACAGGCGTGAGCCATCACACCCAGCTTCCTTCATGATTTTTAACAGTATTAATGAAAAGGATTGAATATTTTAAGACAAGCAATTCTTGAAAAGAGATAAGAATTCTGAGGGTCAATATATGAATATAGCATGGGATTTTAGTAGACTCCCTAGAATTTGGTGGCAAATGGTCTCATCCATATGATGAGGAAGGATGAAAATAAAAGTCTCTCACTGTTTTGATTACTGAAAAAGATTGTCCATACATGTTTAGAGGCTGATGGGTTAAAATTGAGATGGAAATAAGACAGCCTCATAGTAATATGACCATGGCATACCCTCTTCTGGCAGGAAAGCAGGAAAGGATTTCGAACAACAGAGCCACAGGTCTTGTGGTTCAGCCAAAAGAAGTGTGGCTGAATTTTATGAAATTATTTGTTCAATGAAAATATAGACCCACCTGTCTTTACATCATGTTGGCTTCTGTGAGTTTTCCCCTCAATCTACCATTCAATTGGGAAGTGAATAATCCGACAGAGGCTTGGAAAAATCTATTTCCCTTGTCATAGAGAACATGTAAGGTTAACGTCCAATGAATTTCAAAGAACAATATAAACTCAATCTACAATGTTGACCTTAATGATGTCCTCTGCAATTATTAGATCAAAGCAGCTAAACTCATCTGATGAGCTGTTTGTGTCTACCCTAGAATTCCTGGTGACTTTCCAGTTAAGTATTGGTATTGACTATTCCACTTGACTCAAAGCATCAATCCAGGTACAGAAGAAGAGGGTTTTAGTATTGCACAAACTCCTGATGGACCTGCAGAAGCATACTCGATTGCATCATTTGTGGCTAATGTGTACTGTGGATTGTGGGTAACCTAAAAAATGTACTTCAGCCTAAGTTCAGTCATTGATTGTGATAGATACAAGCAGGGATAATATCCATAGCATTTTTTCACACTGAATGACTCTTATGAAGTGCCTACAAGGTTGCCATGATTCATATATTCTTCCAGTATTCTACTTTTGTAGCTAAGGATAGCCTTTTTTTGGAATTACAATCACAATGCACTCCATGATGTTTGTATCTCTGAACAACAGAGATTTTATGTCTGCTTTTCCTGGTATTTCTAAGCATATATATATATTTATATATATATATATATATATATATATCTGTTATACACACACAGATGTACATACATTCAGAGAGGGAGAGACAGAGAGAGAGAGCCTTCCCTTTGAAGGCTTTAAGGGGAGAATTAATTTCAGGCCTATTCCCTCATGTGGGAGAGGAATACCTTTTCCCTGTGTTTTTGTCCATAATCTCTTTATGAATGTCTATTACTACATCTATATCTTGTTCTATTTTTATAAGAACATCAGTTATGATTTCTAGGGCCAATCCTAATTACTTTACCTTAAATAATTTCACCTAAAACTCCAACTAAAAGCACTTTATGAGGTCCTGGAGTTCAGGGCTTCAACACTCAAATTGCTCTCCTGCCAACTAATCATTTTATCTAATGAAGTTTAGAACTTCAAGAGTTCTGAATCTGAAACATATTTGCATTTAACATAAATGTAATAATGACACCAAAGACTTTGCAGATGAGTTTAGTGCAAAAAATTAAATGGAATTATGTTGACAAAACACTTAACACTGGTACCATTTAGGACACCGTTGAAGTTATTGTTATTAGTGTTCAATTTACAAAGTAGTGTTGATACAACCCACCTTCAGAAACACTTGTAATATTTATAAACCGCTTATATATTTTGTGCTGTTACTTATACTATTTTATATTAGTGACCTAGGGCTTCTGTCACAAGGCAGCACAAAATGGGTAACCAAAAACAAATCCATTCTTTCACATTTCTAGAAGCCAGGAGTCATAAATCAAAATGTCGTCAGGTTGACAATCCAACCCAACGGCACAGAAGATATTCTCCCTTATCTTTTCCAGGGTCTGGTAGCTCCTGACACTGCTTGTCCTGTGGCAACAAAACTTTGTGTTCATCTTCATATACCATGTGTCTTCACTGTGTTGTAGTCTTGGTTATGCTCTTGTCACTGACACAAAATGCCAGACAACTTCCTGACAAACAGAAAGTTTATTAACTCACAAGTTTTAGAGGTTTCTGTCCATAATCAACTAGGTCCAAGGCAGGGAGCATGGCAGTGGGCTTCGCAGAGGAGAAACAATCCATGGCAAGGATGCAGGAGGCAGCAAATTGAGCGTCTTTCTACTCCTTTTACTCTAGCTTGGCTGCAAGCTTGTTGTGTTCTTCTATCTCCAAGAAATCCATTCACTCAGGCGTGGTGGCTGGCACCTGTAATCCCAGGACATGGAAGGCAGAGGCAGGAAGATTGCTGAGTTCGAGGCTTGCCTGGGCTACATAGTGAGCTCAGGACCACCCTGAACTACAAAGCGGGACCCTGTCTCAAAAAAAAAAAAAAAAAAAACCAGAAAAAAAATCAATTCAACCATGGCCAGAACTATACTGTTTCCACAGAGGTAATTTAGTACCACACACCCTGACTCCCAGTACCACACACTTATGTTCCAGCCACCTCCTAAAGGCCACCTATGAATTCATGTGGCTTTGGGGGGACAACTATATAGAGGACATAGCAGTCCTTTTCTGTACTCTATTCTTTTGTAAGGGGACCATTTGCACTCCCGGCCACCATGAGACAGTTGAAGCCCCACCCTAACTAATAAATCAGGAAACATTCTATTCTAAACAAAGTCGTATTTGCAGACTTTGATTAAGTTGAATTTGAGGGGAATTATTGTGCTCAGTCCACTATAATATGCCATCTAGTCTCTCAAAATTCACATCAGTTCTACATGTGTAATTCATTTATCTCATCCTTGGTTCCCCTCAAGTCTAAAGACATTTCAAATTTCTAAATTCAAAATTTTTGAATGACTTTAATTCAAAAATGTCTACATTTCATCACCTAAATCAGATATTGCTCCAACTCAGGGTTTGAACCATTTGGAGACAAATTTCTTCCTATTTGTACTGGTGAAAGTAGAAAACCAGTTAACTGCTTTTCAAACATAAGAGTAGGACAGGCACAAAATAAACATCACTACTCAGAGGAATTTGAAAGAAGTGAGATGCTTTTATTCAAACACAAACTCAGGACCCAGCAGGTTTCAAGGCCTAAGAACAGTCTTTGGTGGCTCCAGCACTGCGGCCATCTGAGGCTCAGAGGCGGCCACTCACGGCCTGGGGCTGTCCAGTGGCTGCCCACTTTCTGCTGCCTGTAGAGGCATGTTTCCTTTCCTTGAAGGACAAGGTGCGTTTGCTTTTTGTAACTCTATCATTTTATTTCCTGGTTATGGAATTTGGCCAAAATATTAAACACCGTGGGTGTCTTAGCTACTTTTTTATTATTGGAGATATATATATGTCTGACACCTGCAATTTAAAGGAGATGTTGAATTTAGTTCACAGTATATAGGAGAGTCAGTCCTTGCATGGTCGACAGGCTCAAAGCAGAGCTGAATGAGAGAGCTCAGGGTGGAGGAAAAACTGGCCCCAAAGCAAATAGAAAAGAGGACACTAGGGAAGGAGATACACCCTTCCAGGTCAGGGCCCTAGTAGCCGCCCCTTCTGACAGTGCTCCACCTCCTAACAGAAAATCATCTGCCCAGGCCATAATCCAATCACTTGCTAAAAGCCTGCCCTAACTGCATGAGAGCCTGCGCACATCTGGATCTGAACTCTTCCAGCGACCTTCTAGTGGCCAAAAGGAAACCTAGCAGCTCTCTTTGACATTAGCAACCAGTATGGTCATTATCTAAATCCCAAATTGTGCTCTGTCATTCTTTAATTTTCAGAGATCTTTCTCTAGTTCACAATTTCGTAGTCATAACTGTTTACAAAATCACAAAGGGCTGGGTTATAGCTCAGTGTTGGAATGGGTGTTTAAAAGGAGTGAGGTTTTATGTTTGGTACTCAGAACCCAAAACAAGACAAATAACCTTGCCAGACTAAGCATGGACATTCCTGGCTCTGACCAAATCACACTGTCTCGTGTGTGTTTGTTTGTTTGCTAACTTCCATCCAATGCCAGCTAATTCACTGCAACACCTTGACTATGGCCATTTACCAGTTACAAATATCAGAGCCCACTCCAAGAGCACTTAAAGACAAGATATTTCAGAGACTCGGTGGGAGAAGAGGATTTCAGATAGTGTGAGCCATTAATACGCTATGAAGTTCTGTTATCTCTCAAAAACTATATGTTCACTTCACTTTTTGGGGACTGTGCTAGATAACTTCATTCTAATGTATCAGCAAGTATTTATTTTTGTTGTATAGTATCTACTTTTTAATTCATGATGAACGTACTGGAAAGATACATGAAATATGTTATCATGTCTAGGGATTACAAGCCCAAATTGTATATAATGAGCACAGTGAAAGGCTGGTCTAAGACAAGGCAGTAGTTGGCTTTCTCTTATCATTATGGTTGACAGAACCTTTACACTATGACTACTTTCCAGTGTCTATGTGTTCTATTGTGTAACAAACTGCATAAAAGATGTTCCTGAGAGCAATATATATACACACACACATATACAGAGAGAGAGAAAGAGAGAGAGAGAGAGATAATAATAGTATTTATGGAAAATGAAGAATATTTTCCAAATTTCACCTAAACTTTGAGGAAAGGCAATAAATTTGAGAGTATTTTGGCAGTATCTATTTCAGATAACTGTCAAATAGAGAATAAATGGAAACTTGCTATTCTGTTCCCCACTAAACACTGGGTGTGAGATAACTGGACCCATGAGTCTCTAAATGAGAGTAGTTTAATAGTGACTGCCAGGTAAAAACATGCTGGGAATAAAACAAAAGTAGTTGCACACAGAAATGGTATCATGACATCAGCATTGCTATTTAATGGAGGAATTTTTAATTCCCTGCTCAGTTGCGAATTTGAGAATATATTTTCACTAACAAAAAAGCAAAGGGAGAAGAAGACTATTAATACAGTGAGCTGAGAACATGGAAACTCTACAGAAAAAAAAAACAGAAAAAGAAACACATAGAAGGAGCAGATTGTGAGAAAACGCTCTAGGGCCTTAGAGAAACAGAAATAAGAAGTGGTAATAGTCTAGTGGGAAGATAAATAGAGCAGTAGGGATTCTAACTAGACACATATGACTTTTGAAACAAATTGATCAACATTGTTTTAAACATGGCTTGTGAATACATTTACAAACAGATTAAAATATGGAAAATGATCTATAAAAGAAAAATATCTCTAAGCAGATTGGTATCAGAAAGAAACAGTGTGAGCCATGCCAAGAAGAAAAGAAAATCTAGATCAAACCCCAAGAAGGACTTCTCTTTAGGAAATTCAGGGACTGTTTTCACTAGGTGCTTAACAACTGGAAAGGACTGAAGTCTTCTGCATATTTTGTGGTTTATTTTTATGCTCTTGTGGATTTTATTGTAAAAATTCCATTCCATTGCTTAATGTAAGAAATGATTTTACTATATTCATAAGGAAGTAAGTGAAAGCGACACACTTCGTTAATAGCTAAAATTGGTCTTCTGGACTCGGTGAATCCCAACTAATGTAATCATTTAAAACCCAGATAAACAAAGGAAGAGAGTTTAGAGCAGTATATTCTCTGGAGAATATCACTTCAACTATGCTGATTTCTACTAGAAGGTGTTTTATTTGTGATAGTACAAAACAGTACTGTTTGTTTATTCATAGGACTTCCCAGCACATGGTGATTATATTTATAGGGAGGTGGTACGTGTCCATAATGTATATTGATCACTTCTTTTATTTCCATTTTCTACCCCTGCTCTCCCTCAAGCCTGATGTTTAAATCACATGCAAAGGTACTGTCATAAAACCATAACATTTATAAAATAGTCCTTTTGATAGCCTCTGTCACTTTACACATTCTAATCTTAGTCACCACCATGTTCTCAGGATAGAAACTTTGAAAGAGTCCATTTTACTAATGAGAAAATTGAGAAAAATGAATTTAAGAGTTTTTGTTGATGGCCTAATTTAAGTGGAAAAGTTACACACCAACTTGATGCCAATGGTTGCGTTCGAGATCCTGCTTTATGATGGATATTAAAATAGAAGAGTTAGCAATAATAGAATATTTTTTAATTTTTATCTTTATTGGTACACTGTGTGTGTGTGTATATATATATATATATATATATATATATATATATATATATATATATATATACACACACACACATCATGATCCACTCAGTAATGGGAATTTGTACCAGTCTATGACACAATTTAATTCTCATTTCTTCCTATTCCCCTACCCACCCATAACCCCATCCCCTAAATACATAAGCTTTGTTTCCCTTTTTTATTACTGTTACATTTATTTACCCCACATAACAGTAGAATATTTTAATAAAGCAAATATAAATTTTTATCCTAGCTAAGAATCACTAAATAGGATTTTGAGAAAAGCATTCTCCATGCACCCATAATAACACCTAAACTCAGGAATGTTGCTTCTACTTTTACCAACCCGCAGTTGGGGACTATTGACAATATCCATCCTTTCAAAGTAAAATCCCATAACTTTTAAGTAGTTTCTCCCAATTCTCTTCCTGGGAACTACCTGTGCTTGTCCTGTCTATATTATTAGGGCTTTTCATTTTGACTGCATCAATGCATTGAAAATTCTAATTTCCTGATGAGATTTGTTTAAAGCTATAGAAAACATTGTGTCACATCTATTGGAAATGTCTCAACTGCTTAATTTTTATACCAACGAATAGATGGTTCAGTTAAATCACATTAATGATTATTAGTATGTTTTGTTACATAATTATATATGTTTTATAAATATAATTAGAGGGTTGACCAATGAATTTCACTGCATATGTTAATTTGTGACATTTCAAATAACAGATATCATTGTCAGTTGAAATTAAATTTGACACTTCAATTAGAAAATCCTATGTTTCTAACTCATGTGTGTGAAGAAAAATTGTTGAGGCTGAGGACTCATCTGCTCTGAGGACGTTGCCCTGACTGTATAAGACTCTGCTCAATCTGCAGCGCCTCAAATCAAATGCTGCACTGTCTCTGCGCTCACCAGTGCTGGGGAAACGTGTCAAGTTGTGTTTGTTTGATGGCTAGTAAGTTTCCATCACGCTCTTCCATCAACGTACCTGAAGCTAAACTATTGCCCGCGTATGTACGTACCAGGGTGACACTAGTTTCTGTAAACCGACAAGTGTGCTGTTCTCGTGGTTGTGATGGTTTTGGGGAGCTCCTGGCCACGCTGGGGCTCCCGCACCTCAGCGACTGTTCCCTAAGGAGAAGCGCAGGAGAGCAGGGTGCGGCTGCTTGCGTGACCTTGAAGAATTCACCGTTAGCGGGAAGGTTTGATCACGACAAAAGTCTCCTCAAGTCTCTTGAGATGAAATAGTTCTACTACCCTGTTGTGTCTTTGTAAGTTTCTGTTTCTGTGTGTGTTTGCACGCAAGAGATTTGCTTTTTTCTCAAAATATTTTATAAAATTTTTCCCTCTGAAAGTCAACCACCATCCTTCAGTTTTTTTTGTTTTTGTTTTTGTTTTTTGAGACAGGGTCTCAAAAAAGAGAGCCTGCTTTGTAGTTCAGGCTGGCCCTCAGCTCACTATGCAGCCCAGGCAAGCCTCGAACTCAGCAATCCTCCTGCCTCTGCCTCCCAAGTGCTGGAATTGCACGCATGAGCCACCAAGCATGGCCCATCTGGCAAATTTTATTCATAGATTTGTGTGTGTGTGTGTGTGTGTGTGTGTGTGTATCACAATTACAGTCCACACTGGGAATTTGTACCAGTATATGACATGACTTAATTCTCATTTTTCCTCTTTCCCTACCCACCCTACAACCCTCCGCCACTATATACACAAGCTTTGTTTCCTGCTTTTACCATCAATTTTTTTCCTCTCATTATTTACCCCTAAACCCCATTTCCCTTGGAATATTTACTATTTCACAATATCAATCATGCATTCTAGAACACATTTACAACTTCAGTTTCTCATACCAGAGAAAAGACATGATATTTACACATCTGTGACGTATTTATTTCACTTATGACTATGTCCCTAAGGTACATCCATTTGAGTGTAAACCATTATGGAGATCAGTGGGAAAATTCCTCAAAAATCTTAGATTAGAGGTCCCATTTGTCCCTGCTACTCTTCTGCTGGAGATAAACACAAAAGAATTACAAGACGCATACAACAGCGACATATGTGCACCCATGTTTTTAGCAGCTCAGGATGTGATAGTTATATCTTGGAAAGAACCCAAATGTATCAATGCCAGACTGGATAAAGAAGATTTTTTTAAATAAAATGGAGTATTACTCTGCCATAAAGAACGATGAGGTTGAGTCATTTATACATTGATATTGTTTTTGCAATCTTTTTAGAGCACATTTTTATTTCTTACTTGTCAAAGTAAATTAACAATCACAAAAACTGCACTATCCAACATTTTTACGAATAACATAACACAAATGGATTTATACACATAAGAAATAAGTCCTCACTTTGGGTTAAAATTATCATAAAATAAATCTATAAAGACTTGATTAGCCAATTTAATGGATGGCACACTAAATTCCAGAAAATTTTTATTCTAATTATACATTTAAGCATTCCTTCATATTGAACACATAACTATATTTTGTATTTGTCAAAGGTAAAAAAGCATACAAGGTTTGGGAATTCATAGTATAATTTTTCAGAAGTAGAGCTGATAATATAATTATTTATTTTACTTGATAAAAGCTCTCAAAGTAAAGTATTCCTATTCTCTAGGTACAAATTTAATTACAGAAGACATCATAGGGTAAAAGACATTTAATTACCCTTCCAACATGAAGTATCTTGTGCAATATGGCGAAAGGAAGGAGGATGAATAATTAGTATGTTCAGCATGGATTATCTGCCTTCTAGACCTGAACCAAATGATATCAGACATATATGAATGTCCTTGGTAAATATTGGTGGGAAAATCTAAATTAACCCAAGATGTTTTGGGAAGATTTTTAGGCTTATGGGACAAAATTAATTTGTAATCCATTTTAATATAGGTGCTTTATTCAATGGAGAGAAAAAGTTATCATCACTTAATGAAAATTAGAGACAGTAAGATGAATGTCCCTGGAAAAGTAGAAATAAAGTCCACAAAGGTTAGAAAGGGGTTACACTTTGATGATAAAAAACCCTCCTAAGCCTGATTAGCTGTCCAAGAGAAACCTGTCAAGAACCTTGCGTGGTCAGAACCCAGTTGCTAATAAGATCAAGGTCTTTCAGAGAAAGCGACCAAATCATAAAATTGCATGAACCTTAAACTTAATAACTGTACCCTAATATAAAGGTGTTGAAATGAGGAAGGAGAGCAATTAAGCAGAAAAATCAAATGGAAAGGTGACAAGTGTTTTGGATGCTAAAACGAAGCTACAGATGGAAATTTACCTGAGTGTTTCCAGCCGGCTTGTTAAAGAAAGCAAGCATTTTCAGAGTAAATAGAAACATTTTTCTTGGTAAAAGAAATGATTAATAGGTAGAGAAGAAAGGAATTCATTACACAGAATGAATGAAACATTTAGACTTTCAAAATATATTTTTTGTTTACCAAAAATCTCTATAACTCCAGAAATACTGAAAAAATATTTATAGAATATTCTCAACTTGTTAGAGCATGCTAGAATGTTTTTTGTTTTATGTACACTATGATGTTTTTCATGCATTTAGGGTGTGAATGAAAAGTGCCATTTTCCATATTGTAAATATTGTATATGATAGCAATAAGTAAAAACAAATGTATTTTAATATATACATACATATTTTGGCAAAGTTACCCAATCATAATTGAAGGACATTCATTTTAGTGATACAAATGAAAACAAAAAAAATGGCTGCTGTCCTGAAATCGCCCAACAACAGATGCTCTCAGGGCTGTGGAGATAAGGGAACTTTGTTCCACTGTTGAACGTAGACTGGTGCAATCACTGTGTAAATCAGTGTGGAGATTCCTCAGAAAAACAGGGTTAGTGGCCCCATTTGACTGTGCTATTTCCTTGCTAGGGATATCAGGAATGAATTCAGAGAATTATACCACAATGACATATGTGCACCTATGTTTATAGCAGCTCAGTTTGTGATAGTTAAATCTTGGAAACAGCCCAAATACCCGTCAACAGGAGACTAGATAAAGATCTGTGTTTGTTGTTGTTGTTAATAAAATGAAGTATTATTCAGCCATAAAGAATGATAAATTAGAGACATTTATGCTTAAACGGATGTACTTTGAAGACATAGCAGTGAAATAAATAGGATGCAGCTAGTTAAATATTGTATTATTTTTCAAGTGTGAGAAACTAATAGTGTGAATGAGGATCAGCATGTGTGATAAGTAGTGTGAAATGGGAAGCAAGTGTTCAAAGGGAAGAGGGAAAGGAAGTAGAAAGCAGAGAAGGGAAAGGAAAATATGATGGTGCGAACAAAAAAAAAATTGAAACAAAACTTATGCATATAGGGGTGAGTGTGTTGGGGAGGCAGAGGAGCGGGAAAAATTAAACCTCAAGATGTGTCTTGTACAGGCACAAGTTCTCAGTGTTAGATGTTATCAGAATGTATATCTAAAACATACCAATAAACTCAACGAAGGAAAAAATAAATGAAAGACATTAACAAAAAAGGTAGGCAAATACTGACCATTGAAATATGATTAAAGGTAATAATATATACGATTAAAAGATAATAATATACATAAAATAATATACATAAAACATAAAAAGTTTTCAGTAAATGATCCAGACTAGGAAAACAATGAGAGTATTATAATAACCAGGGGAGTAATCTCCTTATAGGAGGGTCAAATGTCATAATCTTAAATTTTGCATGACTTACAAATTTTTAGTCTTTTCAAAGAGTAACATTACAATATTTAAAACACAAAATTAACATAAAATGATAAATATTTGCTTTGAATGAAAAAGAAATCACAATGAATCATGAAGTTCAAAACCAACAAATACCAAAGTTATCACTAAATTATGATATTCTAAATGACTTTTTACAATACTTCTATTTATAATCTCCCTATCATTTTAAATGCATGTGTCCATGATTTTTATTTATTCAAAGAAAAATATTTTGTAAATTGAGGACTAAAGAAAACAAGAGATACTTTAGTCTCTATGTAACCACTATTGGTTTCTTAATCATGGAAAATTCATTGAGAGTTTATAACTAGTTACTAGGAATGTGCTAGGATGTAACTATATCTTGGTAGCTTAAAACTTTCCATTCTCACAGAGAAATCCTTGCTACTTGGATGATATTTAAAAATTGGTACCTTTTAACTTGCTAAATTTATCAGTTGTAAATGTCTTCAGTGTAGTTCTCTGAATCTTCTATGTAAAGGATCATGTCACTTGTGAAGAAGAAAAGCTTGATTTATTCTTTTTCTTAAAGTCTTTATATAAAATACACAGAGATCCAGTTTTCATTTATGTTTTTAAACTGAGCTTCTTGGTAAATTAGGTCTAGAAAGTATAATAGATATTGTGAAGTATGAAGAGAACGCTCAAAGTAAAAAGGGAACTGGATGGGGTCAGGAGAAAGCAGAAGAAGGAAAGAAAAAAAAAGTGAAACTGTAAAGGAAAAAAAATGAAAACAAAGCTTATGTATGTAAGAGGTTGGGGGAGGGGAGGGCAGGGCAGTGGAATGGGACTTCCTTTTGTGAAGTCATCTCTTTAGTTGTATTCTCTTGTCTTGTTGTCCAAAGATTTTCTCTTCTTTCCTAAATCATAAACAGATGTGGGATTTCATCCAAGGCTCTCTCAGTGTCTACTGAGAGGTCCTGTGACCTGGCCCCGCTTCTATTTATGTGATGTGCTACATGTACTGTTCTGCATGTGACATCCTTCACCCCTGCACCCAGGGGTGAAGCCAGTTGGTGATGAGTGATGATGTATGACTTGTTCATGCCTCATTGTAATTTACCAGTAACTTGTTGAAGATTTTTATGCCTATGTTCATTTTTAAAAATGTGCCTCTAGTTTGTTTGTTTCATTTGTTCTTTGGGAATTGTAGTAATACCATCTTGGCAGTGTTCCTTTCCTCTGTTTCCTTAAAGAATTTTGGGAATAATGGCATTATATCTTCCCTGAAGGGGTGAACAGTGAATTCTGGGCTTTTCTTAATAGGGATTATATTTATTACTTTTTAAATTTCCTTGCATGATACTGAAATTTCAGGGGTTTTGTGTCTTCTTGTTTCCATTTGTTAATTTATATATGACTTGAAATATATTCACTTACTTTAGTTCCTACAAGTTGTTTGAGCACAAAGTTTAAAAGTAATTGGTAATAATATTCTGAATTTCACAAGTCTGTTATGATTTCAATGTCTAAGTGACCTAATATGGATCATTTTCTTCTTTCTTTTGGTAACTTTAGCTAAAGATTTGCCCTTGTTTTTATATTTTCCATTTTTATATTTTATATGCACAATAAACTCTTCTATTCATTACCTCTTTGTCTAAATTTAATTTCAGTTTTGATGTTCAGAATTTTCTTCCTGAAAATTTTCTTCCTGAAAATCCTTTCTTTCTTCTTTCTTCAGATTTATATTCTCTTTTCTTTTTCCTAAAACAAGACATGAATATTGTTTTATTTATTTGGGTTCAATCTGTTTTTCTCCTGTGTTCATCCACAACTATGAACATTCTGCTAAGGACAACTTCTGCATGTCCTATAAGTTTGACATGTTGCACTGCATGCTGGCTTGACTCCTTGAACTGTTAAATATCTTCTTGATTTCCTCTGTGACCCACTGATTATTCAAAAGTATCATATTTAACCACAACATCTTTTGTATAAATTTTGTCATTTATAATACTATTGATTTGTTTCACTGCCATATAGTCTAATAATATTTTGATTGTTCTGTAATTACATAGGCATGCTTTATGCACTAGTATACGGCCTATTTTAGAGAAAGCTTGGTGTGCTAGTGAGAATGTATATTCCGTATTTTGGGGATGGGGCAATCTGTAGAAACTTATTATCCAAAATTAAAGTTACTATCTGAAATCTCATTGCCTATATTTTGTTTACAAGATCTATTTGTGATAGTAGGGTATTTAGATGTCCCATTCTTATGTTGTTTATATGATCTTTTATATCCAGTGATGTAGTATTTGTTTCAAGAAGGTACATGTGCCTTTGTGTGTGTGTGTGTGTGTGTGTGTGTGCGTGCGTGAGTGTGTACATCTATGTTGATGTTAAGCAACTAACATGGAAAGACTTTGTTGCTAGTTCAGGGATCTCTTAAGTTAGAGTCGGCTTTCTAGTGATATGATCTTGATTCAGTGTGTGTTTTGCTGTCTGTATGATCTTTTCACATTCTCGATCTAATAACATGTTCAGTCTCCGTAGCAATGCTTCAAGGAACAATATCCACTGATTTTATCATCAGCAAATGCAACCTTGCATTAATTTTTTTACACAATGGAATTTATTTAATCAGTTTTATGCTATTATCATGGCCCTGATTGCTCCTAATAGTAGACAGGAATACAGAAAGAGGAAACACAGAAGAACAGAGAACAGAGGAAGTCACATCAATAACAGGAGAAAGAGGAGAAAGAGAAAGGTAAATCAATAAGGAGAGGAGGACAGAGAAATGCCCTAGAATCTACAGAACATGGGGAAAGGACCCCAGAACTCCTGAGTGACACGAAGGTGGAAAAGAAACAGGAGATGAGGTCGTTTTTCTACCTGGGTAGGTGGTGGTGCGGAGGGGACTTGAGAGTCGTTTGGGGAAAAGATGAGACCCCAGGGAAGAGAAGCGTCATTGGAGATTGAAGCGAACAGGGAGCTGTCAAGACCTGTCGTTGCGCCGTCAGTGAGATTTCGCTTCGTGCTCTGCACAGTTCTGCTGAGGATTATCCTGACTTGTCCATGACAGGTACCACTTTTAGATGGTTTGTTGTTGTTGTTATTGTTGTTGTTATTTCCTTTTTAGATATACAGGCCCCGTATGTAGTTACGGAAGGAGCAAAGGAAGAAGGAAGAGAGAGAAAATCATGGGTCAGGCAAGGCAGAGAGAAAAGAAATAGAAGTGACAGGAAAAGGAAACGAGGAAAAAGCCGACAACAAAATCTCCAGTCTTTCCACCCCAGAGCATGAAAACGCTGCCCCAGGCTGGCGGCCCGGGGCGGGCTCTGCGCCCCCCTCCCCGCGGGGCATGTGGCCGCCCGTCTGGCCTGTGCCCGCTCAGCGCATCAGAGCAGGGAGGGCGCGGGGCGACTGGCACGGTCCCAGTCTGGGCTGGTGTTCAAGGGCTTCCGGGCCACACCTCCCGCCTGCGAGTCCCGGAATCGGCGGCCTGCGGGGCAGCCTGAGAGTGAGCCTTGGGCCCTGGGCACGACAGCAGCCCTGGGGGTCAGAGGACGCCGGGAGGAGCGCCTGGCCCGCGCCCCGAGCCCTGCCCACTCCCGCGGCGCCCGAGCCCCCGTCTCCTCCCCGGCCACAGCCCGCTCCCCAGCCGGGGCTGTTCCCCTGTCTCGGCTTCCCTGAGCTCCCTTTCGGCGGCGTCTCCGATGCCAGGCCTTGCAGGGTCTCGGCTGCGTGCCCTGCCCTGTGGTGAGGCCTACAGCTCAGGCTGGAGCCTTTCCGTGGGCCTGACCGCCCCGCGGCGCTGGCTTCCTCCCCGGGCGGCCTCTCTCCAGTTAAGGGGAGCCGGCCTCCAGGCTCGGGTGCCTGTCCTTGCTAAATCCATGGGAAACCTGAGTTGGATTCGGAGATCTTCTGTGTGCGTTTCCCAGTCCCCGCCCGGCTTCCTTGTGCCCTCTCCGCTGCCCCTCGCCGGCTGTGGTTTGTTTTCAGGTGAGTCAGACATTGGATCAGAAGTCTTCCTTTCATTTGCTTCAACTAAAATACAGGCAGTTCTCAAAACAAACAAACAAAAAACGTAATGCTTACTGGTTTTTAAAAATGAAACACGAAAATATACGATGCTATATACATTTAAGTCCATAGATTTTTTGATAATTTAACCACAGTAGTAACTGCTTAAAATATCTATGTAGCAGTATCTCTCTCTTCCTCTCTCTCTCTCTCTCTCTCTCTCTCTCTCTCTCTCTCTCTCTCTCTCCTTCTTCAGACCCACAGCTGGCCCAACATGAAGAGGCAATCTGATAAAGCAATGAGTCTTCATAATTTTTAGCCAGCACTCTATTTCTTCATGCTGTCCCTCAGAACATTCTAATTTAAACATAGAAGTAAGTAAAGCCTAAACTATTAGACTAGATTATGTGTCCCTGAGGGCCGTAGGGGAGGTAGTTCAGGAAACCCAAAGAAAACAGTATATTTGACTTATATAAACTGAAGTGGCATTTATATATATCATGTACTTATCTTCCTTTTTACGCTGACTCAACTCTAAATTATTTATAATAGTACAATATCATGAGATACAAAACGCTCGAATTATTTCAGGATGACACATACAAAAGGGTGCACATTCAGGACACATACTTTTAATTGTTAGGACTTCCTGTGTGTGGGTGGGTGAAGCTGGTGGATGTGGGCGTAGATACAGCAGGGAGACTGTACTGTGACGTCACAGATCATTGCGCACGCGCAAAAGAGCTGCTGCGGCTCATGCACACTTCATTCACATCACGGCGTCCGAGCGCAAGTTTCTCCTTGAGTTAACTGGGAAACTACGTCGTGAGTTGCCAGGAAAGGTGCACGTCTGCACCGCAGTAAACCCAGTTCGCTTCTGAGTCTGAAACTGCAAACACACTGCGCGGCGCGAGGTCCCTCCACCCTCCTCCGCCCTCCTCCGCCCTCCTCCGCCCCCCTCC